>PVIC010002414.1:0-77877 GCA_004025085.1 Thryonomys swinderianus
GAGGGAGGGAGGGAGGGAGGGAGGGAGGGAGGGAGGGAAGAAAGGGTTGGGCCTAAATCATTAGAATGAGTTGGTCTTATATAAAGAATACATTCTAGGGCCGGAGGGTTAGCTCAGTGGTTCCGGCGCCTGCCTCACAAGCACAAGGACCTGAGTTCGATCCCCGGTAGCCACATATAATGCTGGGCATGGAGACACGCCCACCAACAATCAACACCACATACCACAATGCTGGACATGGTAGCTCACGCCTGTAATCCCAGCACTCAGGAGCAGAGACAGGAGGATTACTGAGTTCGCGGTGGCTTGCCTGGGCACCATAGTGAGCTCAGGGCCAACCTGAACTACAACACAAGACCCTGTCTCAAAAAGCAAAAAAAAAGAATACATTCTATGGAGAAATAATGTTACTTCTTTGATAAGAATCGTCAGATCATCTAGAAATGTAAAATAGAAGGAATATGTGTAAACTTTTTGTTTAAATTTCTATTGGTAGCCTGGATAAACACAAAGAATGAAACAACTGTAAAAGCATCACACCACATTCTCCCCGCTAGACATTATTGCTCCAAAGTAATTTCAGGCTAAGGGCTATAAGCATTCAAAATGCAATTCAAAATTCATATTGATTTTACAGGTTGATACCAAAAGAAGAACTTCTTGGGTTAGACACCCTCTCAAAATAGCTCTAAGTGTTTATAATTGCATTTCAAACATCTTGCACAACAATCACAGCTCTGTACTGGTTTTTGCTGTACACAGATTGACAGACACCATCTTTACTGACAACAGTCCTGATTCGGCCATGGCTTGAGTGGTGAGAATTTGTAGCTGGGAGCCTTATCAGAGCTGTCACCACATGTCTTATCAATCCCAAGCAAATGGCCATCCTGGATGGTGCAGACTGCTAAGATTGCCTTAACAGAGAATGCCAGAGGACCTGGGCTCCAATATTTACCAAGCATTTTCCCCGTAAAGTTTAATATTTTCATTTTCAGCACATGGAATTGAATTTTCTGAATTAGTTTTTAGCAGAAGTAATGAGGTGGTGAGAAGTGAAGTGAAGACCTACCATGATGCTCCTCACCAAGAGCAGGGGTCAGCCTGTGATCTGCATCTTCTCATGCTTTTTTGCATGTCCTAAGGGAACAGAAATCAAAACAGTAACACAAAAAGCATATGACACCAGTTTCCTGTCTGAAACTATATGAAACTCCAATTTCAATGTTCAGAGATAAGATATTGGCACAGAGTTAATTCCACACATTCATGCATTGTTTATAGCTGGTTCTGCCACAGTAGTTACAACTGAGACCATATAGCAGGCAAAGGCTAACATTTCTTCCTGGCTCATCTCAGAGACTTTGCTGACACCTACTCTAGCATACTAGAGACAATGAAGACTCCTTGCAAGGCACACTCCATACCTTTATCTATTTTTACTCAAAGAGTAAAATTCTGAGACTTATAAAGGACTAGACTTCTTTGACAGTTATCTTTAGAGACACAAATGGCAAAAATTGGGCCTGGCTCAAGGACAGGTTGATAAGGTAGTCTTCCATTAGGACTCGGTGACAATAGAATCCTGAGAAGCACCTGTCAGGCACCATCTGGCAGAGAATAGTTAACTCTGTCTTTCAAAAACTGAGGGAGACACTGAGAAAAATAATCATTCTCCCAAATCCTGTAACAGCTGAAGAAGGCCAGGCTAGATGTTCTGCCCCGATCAGTGACCCTCAGAGGCAATCTCACAAAAAGCTGTGACACCAATGATAAAAGGATATATTAGGTCTGGGGCAGGAAGGATACATGAAAACAGGCCATTTTATCCTTCTGGTGTTAGTTTTGTTGTTCTTATTGTTTTGGTTAAATTACTCTTTAGCTTCATTAGTGTCCCTGAAAATGAGAACAGATAAACTGGCTGTGGTGGTGCATTCCTATAATTCCAGCACTCTGTGAAATTGAGGCAGGAGGATTACAACACAGCTTACAAATGACTTAGTGAGACTCTATGTCAAATTAAACATAAACAAACTTGAGTTGTAACTTAGTGTGAAGAGCCTCAGTTCAATCCTCGGTATTCACAAAAAAAATCTAAAATAAATATTTTTCTTGAAAAAAAAGCTTTTTCAAATCTTGCTTGTCACTAATAGTAATTTTGTAACACAAGAAGAAATCAATAATCCATATAATTTATTACCCTCTTATCTTTTGAAATGCCACACTTGGGTTTTGTTCTGTTCTCATCAACTTTTCTCTGGTGTCAAATCTTTTACTCAGGTTTCTCAGCATTTCTAACATACAACAGTTAAGGATAGAAGATGGCTAATCTCTTTTCCTTTCTAATCTTTCTACTCATGGACTCTCATATACACCTATGGCTTCCAATAAAATTCATATACTCTGACTAAAAAGAAAAACAAATCCTAAGCCCTTACTGAGAAATTGACTGTTCATTACACTGCTGAACCAACATGGCCACTTGACGATTTCCTCTCCCTCCCTCTTGTCCCTCCCCTCCCCCCCTTACCCTCTCAACACATCTTCCAATAATAATCATTTCCTCCCGTGAAAGCCTGCCTGCCTCTCAAGTCAAGTTTCCAGATTTGGTGAACGGTTTCTTCGTCCAACTCAGGAAAACCAAAAACCTGGGAGTCATTTTTAACATCTCCCTCTCCAAGTCCACTTCCCAACCACAGTAATGAATCTTGTGGTTTCTTAAACAGTGCATGATTCAAACAGATCCACAGTGCAACAGCTTCATTCCCACCACCCTACTTTGAGCTGCCCTGACCTTCTGATTTATAGCTACAGACTTCTGATCATTTCCCAGAATCCATTCTTGTGCTATTCCCCATTCCTCTCCAACCTTAATAGAGGAGCCAAAACAAGCACAGAAAATGCAGCTTTCACTGTCTTCTACTTCAAACCCTTCAATGGCTTTCAAGTGGTATTAAGGTGAAAAAGACAATATCTGGGGGGAGCTGAGGTGAATGGTGAAGCTGTTGATGGAACCCAGGACCTTAACAGTTTGCATGCTAAGAACATCCTCTACCACTGGCTTACATCTGTTGCCTCCAAATAGCATTACTAATTAACAAACACATGAGCCCTGCTGAATTGTACCTTTGCCCACATCGCTGATCTCACGGTACTTTTCCTGTCTGTTTCATTCATTGCCTGTCTTTTCTCACTTTCCCAAATGTTCCATTATCTTTCTAGCTTCAGGAACCTTTCATAAGCTCTTTCCTTTCAAAAAGCCCAGCTAAAATGTAACTTACTCCCTACAGAACTGCCTGAAGATCATTTAATTACATCAGAAATGTAAAGTTCTTAAGCTTTATAAGGGTCTTGGTCTTCACAGTCTTTAGTTCCTCACTCCTGAGAACCTCCTCTGTTCCTGAGAGCATTTAAACATATTTCCAACTAAGCAGATCGATATTTGAGTGGATATTTTAAAAAGCATTTTTGGTCAACCTACTAGAAAGAGAAAGACCTCTCCAAAGCAATGGGAACCTTCTTGGTTTACAAATTTTACTCTTCCACAACTAAGAGTCTTCTTTCAAAGAACTCCCATAAGAAACACAATATGTTGTGATTACCTGCTGTTTACTGATTTCAGGTAAGTGAAAAATATACTTATATATTTTACTCTTCTGTATTGAATTCTTTATTGGTACATTTTATATAAAGCTCACAATTCCACTCAACATTGGCAAATTTGTACCAGTATATGACACGAGTTAATTATCATTTTTACCCATATTCCTACCCACCCATAACCCCCCCACCTCCTATATATATATATTCTTTCTCTTTCCAAATAATATTTAATCTTTCCCCCTTTACTTTCTTCTACCATATTCTCTTTGAATATTTCCTATTTCACAAAATCTATCACACATTCTAGAACTCATCTACATCTATTTTACTCTTTTTTAAATCAATGTGTCTTTATTAAAAAGGAAGCACATGTACAGGTTTTTTTTAAGAAGCAGATAATAAAGGAGTACACAATGAAGTGTAAGTCTTCATATGACTCTTTTCCCAGAAGGTATTCATTACTAATAGTACTTACACATTATTCCAGAAGTAGCCCATGTACACACACACACACACACACACACACACACACACACACATGGAGGATGTCTCTTTTACCAACTACCTAGAAAATTTTCACAGCCCATACAGATTACCACACTGTTTTAAATCTTCATTATCCTCCACTTGTACCTGACCATAATTTATTCAACTCTATTTATGAAATTCTATTCAGCTTGTCAGTTGACATGTTATTTCCAGCATTTTGCTATCACAAAAAATGCACCAATTCCCCATATTTGCTCTCTGTGCAACATGTAGGTACTGATCTGTATTAGCTAGCTGTCCATCACTGTGACCAAGTACAGTTCCAAGAAAAACAATTTAGGGAGTAAAGGTGTACAGGTAAGTGGGCTGATGGTTTCCAAGGTATCAAGATTTCCATTCTTGTTATAGTTTATATCTAAACTGTGCCCTCAATACTTCCTGTGTTTGGAAGCTGACTGGATTGTGGCAGTGTGACATGTAACCAAATGGGGGCTGGTTGGAGGGTGGGTCATTGGAGGTATGACCTAGAAGGGTCTATTTCTCTTACCCATCTTTCCTTTGCCCCTGGCCACCATGACTTAAGGTGCTTTCCTCAAGTCCTTTGAACCTTGTCCTACTTGCCTTGGAACCAGCCAACTATGGAATGAATCCTGTAGAAACCATGAGCCAAAATAAATCTATCTTCCTTTAAATTGTGGGTGTTGGATAGTTTGTTCCAGCAATGACAAAGTGACTAAGACTACTCCTTTTAGGACTAAGGCAAAGCAGAAATAGCATGGTGGAAAGGAATGGCACAATAAAACTGCTACCACATGGTAACCAGGAAGCAGGGTAGGAGAACAGTCCTAGAAGGAGTGAGAACAAAATATAATCCCCAAGGTCACACCCCCATGACCTCATTCATTGGTAACATTAATATCCTCCTGATCTAATCATATTATAAAAGCTCCTTCTAGGGGCCATTTGGGGACATTTTAGATACAAAACATAGCATGATCTGAAGGAAAAATTTCTAGAAATGAAGCTTCTTTATCAAACACATTTCATATCATCTTTTTGGATAGTACCAAGTCATTCTACAAAAAAACTGAGTCAATGTGTACTGTCCTTGGCTGTGTAGGCCAATGTGGGCTGCCCTACATCCACTGGCCTGTTTTGTCACAAGGTGATAGGTGAAAATTGTTATCTCTGTTTTTATTAGTGAGTTTGTTTCTTTGCTTGTATATCCTTAATGATTGATGATGCTATATGCTTTTTTATATTATAAAACCTTTTATTTTTCTCTCTGTGAACTAGGTACTTGTATCTTTCATCTTCTTTTACTAAGTAAACACTTTCTTAGTGATCACTGTTTTTAAATAAAGAAATTATTCCTCTATTATACGTATTGCAATTTTAAATTAAATGTTTGATTTTTATTTTTTTCTATTTTATGAGATAAAATGTACTGATTTATGTCTTATCAGGGTGGATATTGCATATACCTCTGAATCTCTATGTTTATCTATCTATCTATCTATATATACTTGATTTTTAAACATGTTTTATATGTTTACATTTAAATCTTCTGTTGGTGTTATGAAAGAGAGAAGCTTAGAAGAAGCAATAAGAACTGGTAACTTTTAAATGGCCATTATGTAGGCTGGACGAATTTAAAGATGCCCAAAATAGTAATTAAATCTAGGTAGCTATTTATTGACCCCATCTGAAGACAAATACCTCAAAGACAATAACCAAGCCTATTTATTATGAAGTTTATCTTCTGCACTCAGAAAAGTGCTCTGCATGCAGGAAATGTACAACATCATATTTAACATTTTAAATATTACTAATTCATGTATATTACAGAAATAACAAAAAAAAATTTAAAACATAAAGAAGTCCAGCATGGTGAGGCATACCTGAATCTAACTTGGGAGCATGAGGAAGGAGAATTAGAAATTCAAGACCAGCTGGGACAATTTTGTAACTTAGTAAGATTCTGTCTCAAATAAATATTTTAAAGTGCCATTGATGTACTGTAGTATGAAGACTCTGGGTTCAAGAGGCGAGAAAAGGAGAGGGGAAGGGAGAAGAGATGAGAGAAAAAGAAAAATGAGAATGAAACATGGGAAGAGAGAAAAGGGAAGAGAGGCTGGGAAAGTTGAGGGGTAAATAAAATGGAATTTAAAATTCACTTGCAACTCTGCCATCTGGATTTATCCATGGTTGACATTTTGTTTCTTTTCCTTCTTTCTGTTCTATGTCATATACTCTTAGGGTGAGGATAGCATAGTGGACTGTTTTATTTTCCCATCAAATACCAATTTGCAGAACTCACCCAGTCCTTCCACTACTTCAGGAGGGGTATTTTCCACCCAGACCAGGCCACTCAGAGGGCTTCGTTCCACACTGGTCCTCACTGGGGATGTGTGACCCAAAGCAGGCCAATCACATCCCTCACTGGGAATGCGGGGGGTGCGGATGGGGGGTGTCAGTTCTTTTTGAATTTGTTTGGGTTTTCCTGCAATTTTACAACCCAAGAATGCTACAAGGAACTGATAGTGATCTTCCAATCTCAGGGGAAGTAGATCTAGCCTGAGAACAAAACCAACAATAAATTGAAAGGTAGAGAGAACTGGAGGCATTGTTTCAGGTTCTGGATCAAGTTATGCCTGAAACAACTTCCTATTTACATGAACCTTTTCATATCAGAACAAGTTGCAATTACACTGTGTCACTATTACTAAGAATTTTGACTAACACTGGAATAATTTGGATAATATTTCATGGTATGAAGGTGAGGGACTTTACTATTCCTCTTTTCAAAGTCCTGTTGCAGGGAGGCAAGGAGGGTACATATAAAAAAGAGAACTAAAATAAAACATTATTCATAGCTAACTAAATAACCAGATTCAGTCAAACATGACTCAGTGTTGGACAGTGTCCTTGGCAAAGTCTCTTACTCAACTTGAGCCTTTATAGTGCTACTTCAGTTGCCAGAAAGGTTGCTTTTATTACATATTTCCATCAAAAGACTGAGCTTTATATAATGGAGATGAGGGAAGCTAATTAAGTAGATTTAGAATTTAATATACATGGCCTTTACTGCCAAGCAGGCTTCAAGTAGATGAGTAATTTTCCTGATTGGGACTGGCTATGGAGTCAGACTGCTGGGGTTTTACCATTTATAATCTAGTAATGATGGGATCAAACATTTAAAACATTTTAAGAAGTGAGTACAAGTATGGGAAATTTCAATGCACAGTCAACTTGCTGAGAGTTGAGTTCATTATAAAAAGTTTCACTTAAACTACCAAACAGGGATTAAACTGTGGTTATTTCATTGTCATGAAAAGGCAAATTAATGGGGAGACTTCCTTTTTTTTTTTTTTGAGACAGAGTCTCGCTTTGCAGTTCAGGCTGGCCCTGAGCTCACTATGTAGCCCAGGCAAGCCTCGAACTCAGCAATCCTCCTGTCTCTGCCTCCCGAGTGCTGAGTGCTGGGATGACAGGCATGAGCCACCACACCTGGCACTGTGGAATATGGTGCTGATTGCTGGTTGATTGATGGTGGGTATGAGTCACCATGCCCAGCATTGTTGTATGTGGTTACTGGGATTGAACTCAGGATCTTGCACTTGTGAGGCAGGCCCCGGAACCTCTGAGCTAAATCTCTAGCCCAAGGTGAGATATTATTTTTGTGCACATTCATTCATCTATTTGTTCATTCATTAAATATTTATGGAGTGCCTGTTGTATGGTTGGCATCATTCAAAGTGCTGGGGACACAATAAGACAAAAGCTTTCCTTCCCTCATGCAATGTGCTTCCAGAAGCATCTTGGTTATGCTGAACTGAAGTTGGGATTTATGGGTATCAATCTGTAGAATGATGAATATTTACTTGTGAAGGAGTGAAGATAATAAAGGTAATAATGCAACACATAGGACTGTAAAAGACAGGCAATGTGGAGAATCTGGGGTCCCTTCCCCATGAGGTTTTCATACCTCTGTGTTCATTCTCCATTTGCCTTGCTAGCAGAAGCATTGTCTAAGAATGACCACAGCACTTATTCTGGAGGAATTCAGAGATCTACAGATGAAAGGAGCTGATATGTGTAATTGTAATGTAGTGCCATGAAAGATACAAGATGTTTTTCATAATTTATAGTGTTTGTAATGATACGTTATGGTGGTACAGAAAGTTTTTCCCAGCAGTTTTTTCCACGTAATACTTCTTTACCTAGCATTATTAGAAGGTAGAGGACAATTACTATTCATCAATTTTGCAAGTTGGGAAACCGATATTTGGATAGTGACTTATCTAAATCATAATGCTTGACCAAGTTTAAAGGAAAGTCTAATTACAGGCATATAAAGGAAAGAAATCACACTTGCAAAGTTTCCTCAGCTCTCTGAGGCTTTTACAGGAAGCAGGAATATGACTTTGGACACAGTAATTTAATCTCTAGATTTCAGCTGCTGTATCTGGAACAAAAGTCAAAGAGAAAGATTTAACTTACATGTACAGGCCACCTCTTATTTGCACATGCTTTCAATGCTAAGTTATATTTAAATTAAACCTCAGTTTATGAAGAAAATGAGTTCCCCAAAAGTTATATAATATGCCCAAGTAATCCAGTTAGTCAACATCTTACTCTTGATCTCAACATCGAGATCAGTGTTATTTTCCTGCATATCATACTTCCTCCCGTATTTTAGAATTCCTTGAGTTACATAAAAAGCATACATGTGACTTGTTTTACTGATATACAGACAAGATCAATCCTATGACTCAAAGTGGAAAGTTATTTGTGCAACAGTTGAAATATATCTAAATTTAAATTTTTTAAGTTTGACTGATTTGCACACATTCTGTATGATACAATGATGCTTGAGGCCTCTAACCAATAAAAAGTGGTGTTATAAAAGCAGAAGTGAAGTGTAGCTAAGTGGTAGAGTGGTTGCCTAGCTTGCCCTGGGCATGCATATATATGAGAAATATATATATATATATATATATATATGTATATATATATATATATAAAATAACAGAGAGAAAATGTGTTAGCATTCTGGATCAGAGGTCAATTTGAAACAGTGATTGCTCGATTGAGAAAGAAATACTTTAAAATATACTTTCTCATTCTACTCAGGTCAACAACTGGATTTTAATTATGTTCACTGACCTTAAGGGAAAAAAAACTCCAGTGGGGAAAAGAAAAGACAGAAATTTCAGAATTGGCAATTCTGCTACTAAGTCTATCATTAATTAACATTAGTCAAATGATAGACATTAAACACAGTTTGTACACAAGATTCAAGCTGATAATAAGCCAAATAGCCAACAAACAAGACAGGTTATATCTGAGAGGTAGATACTCAGGAAATACTGCTATTTGGGAAAACTCCCTACATGTCTAGAACACATTATAATTCTACATTTCACCCAAAGTCGTTTCTCAGGCTATATTTAATTCTGTGATAGTAAGAGGTGTGTTACAGATTATATCTAGATGCCCACCAACAGCTGTCATGTACCCATAGGCAGGTCGTTCAGAAGGTAATTAGATTATGGGAACATCATAGCCGCCTTGGTGTTAAGAGGCTATGACTGGTCAAAGAGGCAGGTCACTGGGAACCTGACCTCTAAAGGTATCTCCCTTTTCAGTCCCTTCTTTCACCCATTCTCTGCTTCTTGTCTGCTATGAGGTAAGCAGCCTTACTCCACCGGACCCTTCCATCATGCCCCTCTGCTATGCCATTTCTTCTTTGGAGCACTAGCAACCATGGGTGAAATGGGAGCCAAAATAAAACTCCTTTCTATTAAGTTGCAGATGTCAGGTCTGTATTGCCTCAGCAATGAGAAAAGAGACTAACTAGGGTGAGGAGAGGAAAAAAAAAATACTTAGAAGCAAATAGCTTTGTGAAATATGGTAGATACAGGAAAGAGAAATAGAGTAGAGCTATGGAAAGCAGATAAAACTGATAGAATTAAATGAGAAAATTACTTACACAATGAAAAGAATGGAAGGTCTGAGGAGGCTCCCAATATTCATGGTTGAATAACTGTACCTGAGGGAAATGAAACTATACTCAGTGGGGTGAAAACCAGACAGCCAGTGACATGGAATCTGGTGCTATATATTTTCTGCACAAGAAGCACACAAAGTCCAGAGCTACTGATGGGCTATTTGGCAAGCTGTAATCAGGGCCAGGTACCAGTGCCCCTGCATCTCTCCAAAACAAGCAGCCTCTTGGCATTTTACATTGCTAGGCACCCTGTTTTCACAACTCAAGTCTGGGCCTTGTAATCCCACCATCAGTGTGGACACTGAAGCAGTCACATTAGAAAGGACAGTGGCAGACAGATGAACTAATCCAGACAGTTCATGGAAACATTTGTCCATCCATTGTCCAGGCTCTGTGATCCTCAACTGGTCTGTGCCCTGTTGTTTGCAGGCTGGCTTAGCTCATCTCTTTCCCGTCTGTTTCTCACTGTTTCAAAACCAAAGTGACGTGGATATCCTAATTTGGAGTGTGAGCCTCCTGATCTTTAACATCTGCTCCAGCCTCCACAGCAATAGTACATATGAAAGTTATTGTTGTACAATGTTGCCAATTTTTCCTCATATTTTCTGCCTTACAACTGCTAGTAATTACACTGCAGTGAGTAAGGAAAACAACTATTGTAGAAAAGTATTTGATCATCTAAAAAGAGGCTTTAATAGTCACAGTGATATATTCTAATAATAGTCTGGATACAGCAGACAAAAGTTCAGCAGGCTAAAATCACAGTACTTTAAAACTGGTTCCAGTTCAAACTTTCGTTTCTAAAGGTGAGATGTAGTGACTTGCTGATGGTCACTATTTCTTTTTACTAGCAAGCCAGAAAAGAGGCCCACACTAATGAGGATAGAAGGACATTTGAGATAGTACTGCAGATCCTATCTGGGTCCTGGGTAATGACCAAGGGCACATTCTAGCACATGCTATGTAAGATCTAAAAATATAAACTACAGCTGTCACAATTAATAGATTAACATTAAATGATACAAAAATAAACAGAGACTATCTGTTTACTAGCAGAGCTTATAAAAGGTGTCACCAAACCATTTCAAGAGCTAAACATTACCAGTGTTTTCCTGCTGTTATTGGATCATATTACACATTTCCCTATAATCACAAAACTGGCCTTCAGTTAGTCATTTCAAGTTAGCTGACTTTACTTGGGAGTTTCTGCCCAGTTATCCAAGATACACAATTCAATAAAACTTCTGCTCATGCTATTATAGATGAGGAATTGTGTTAGGTGTCTGAGACATAAAAATAGTAAGATTTAATCTATGTGAATTGGCAAATCCTTCTGTGTTCTTATGTTCCTGCACTGCTGTAGGTGTTAGAAAATTACAGGGACAGTGACTTCACTGCAGAATATTCACTACTGATAAAAAGAGGTCCAGAGGCTTGATTAGTAGATCAACCATGACCTTAGTGAAGGAAGTGGTTTCCTGTTTTCCACTACTTCCTAATACTGTTAAAATTTTCCTTTATGCTTTTTGCCTCAGGATCACAAAATACGTGGTTAAACACCAGGTATAATATTCTCATGGGACCATTTCCAAAGCAACACAAGTAGAAATGATAGGACAGATAATCTTCTCTTATTAACCTCTTCTTAATACATATATAAAAGGTTTTGCAATGCTGTACTCACATCTCTGTGCTGTCTAAAATGATATCCACTTTAAGATTAGCATGATGACAAAAGCAGGGATTTTAGGTTTAATTTAATTATAATTAATTCAAATTTAAATTTATATACCCACATGTGATACCCACCATAACAGACAGCACAGGCTTTGATTATTTTTGGCTATAAAGATGTAGGTCGTATGCCGTGACAGTTGCCAAAGAGGTTGCAAAAATGATTAGCTCTAAATAAAGACAATTCAGGCCTGGCTCTTTGGCAGTACCAACAGTGCATACCTTAAAAATTAAATAAGATAGGATATCATGGACCTGATACTGTAATGGAGCAGGCTAACAATGTAATACATGGACAGATAAATAGGAAGGGAAGTTTATTGAGGTTTAGAGAAGCCATGGAAGTTATCTAACTCAGTTTAGATAATCAGTCCAGAGGTTCTCTAATATACAGTTTTTCTAGTTTCTCGAGTAACAAATAGAATAGAGGATGATGGAAAATCAGAACAAATGATGTGAAAAATCTTCCAGAACCCCATAGTTTGGTAGAGAAGCAAAATAGACACATAAATGAAATTGTTAACTGTAAAAACGAACATATCCATATTTAGTATACATATATAAACACACTTTAAAATACACATGTTTATTATATTTATTTATATGCATAAAATAACATAGTTAATTGTTTATTAAGAAGAAAAACAAAACATCTTTGAGCTTCTCTGGTCTCTCCTACTTGTCTTGCATAACATAGCAAGACTGGATTCGCAGCACAGAAGTTTTGGAATGTGGTCCATCTACCACCCTTAAGCAACAGCTGATGTAATGCAGTTTTACTGGACTTGTGTATAGGGGTACAGTTACAAGTGCTTTCTGAGTTTCTATAGGACATTCTGAAGTAGAACAATTACAAACACAGGAAGAACTTTGACAGGACTTATGAAGTCCGAAAGCTTCAAAAGGTGTGATGTTTTTAAAGCCAGAGGAAGGATGAAGAGTAGACAGACCTGTGTGTCAAGAAGCTCTTGAGCTGAGGTAGCTTAACTCAAACTTAGATTTTGGTGTGAATAAGGGGCAGGAGAGAGTGAGATTCTTATGTGGAATCTTATAAGATGATTTGAGTGATTTCTGTGCAAAAGTTACTGAAATTATATAATAAAAACATTTTCCCAATAGTTACCACTGTGCATGGTACCAGGGATTGAACTCAGTGTCTTCAAACTGAGCTTTATCCCCAACTTCTTTCTTAGACAAGGCCTTGCTCATCTGCCCACATTGGCTCAAACTTGCGATCCTCCCGACTACCTCCAGACTGTAGAGACTACAGGTGTGTGCCACCATACTCATATTCACATACTCTCAAGTTCACATGCCAATCTGTGACTATATCAAGAGTAAAAGTTACTAAAAACTTTATGAGTACTTTTAATTTTATAAAGAAAATATGCAGTGATGATGTTAATGATGGCAATTTTGTTGAGAAATAAGTCCTTCACATAAATTCAAGAAAAATGTAGTCAATTCTATCTACCTTAACAGAGAAACCCAGTTTTCTTTTGAGGTCATTTAAACATTTAAAGCTACTTAACAGTAGTCATAATCTCGTTTTTTCCATCCATTGTAAGCAACCTAGGCTGTTTAACACCAACATGGTAGTTCCTAGGCATTTGCATTCACATTTAAATTAACGAAATAAAAGATCAAACAAAAATGAAAAATTCGCTTCTTAATACACACTAGGTACATTTCAAGTACTGCATGCCCACATGAAACCACAATAGTGGAGAGCACAAATTTAGAATAATTTTATCATCGCAGAACAGACATCATCATATTAGATAGTTTGGGACACTAATGGGTTTGTGTAGTTGATGCTCAAAGAGTATCAGTTAAATGAACTGTTACTGAAATTTAATGGAGTAGTGTGTGGTAAAGGCAAGTCATTTAACTATGACTGAGAAAGTTCTAGCCAGACAAATGGAGTCTGGGTGTTGGTTCCTGAAATAAACTTCCTAGGGGTCTTTAAAGACAGCCGTGATTAGACCTTGGCAAAAAAAAATCCTGCTCTGAGCTCTGTATTTTAAAGGACACCAACCTAACCTTCCTTCTTGAGAATGAAAAATCTCCCTGGCCAGCACCCAGAGCCTATGTGTCCTTTGTCTAGACTAATGATATAGGAGGATCCAGGACCCTAAAATTCTGACTGAAAACCCAAGGTCACACTCTTTCAACAAACCTCTTCCCAGAAACCTCTGAATGGAGACAAGTGTTGGGCTCTCCTGGGCAGGGACAGGCAGAGGACAGTTCTTCTCAAGTATGGATGGAGCGATGAAGTTTGGGCCGGGTTAGCCAAGCCCACGCAAGAAAGCTGAAAGCTCCTCTTGTTCTTGAACAGAGCAGGCCCAGGGGTGGCCAGGTCACACTAGCCAAGGATTTAGTCCTGGCTGCTAAAATTTAGGGTGGGATGTCAAGGTACCTGGGAATTCTCCAAGCCAACGGCCCTTCCAGGGTTTGAAAGTCTATTCAAGACAAAACAAAACTCATTTAGTTGTTAGCTTGGCATATTCCTTGTATAATTTAAGCACAGGGGAAGTGAACCATGGGCTTGCAAATGTTAAAGCTAGGGCTGTGGCCTTTGAGTAATAGGGCCAGTCTGACACTTCCGTTAGTGCACTAAGTTCGGCTCACGCCAGTTAACCTCCGTGGTGCCTCGGACCCTGACAGAACCCTTTTCCCAAGCGCTGCCATTCCAGCGAGGCCCCTTTGTGGGACCCGAAGCTGTTGCACCTGAAAATTACGTCAGAGTTCACTTAACTGGAGAGGAACCTGTGTCCTGGCCTGGGGACAAATGAAATTACCTGAGAGAGGCGAGGGCCTGGTTTTGGGCCCTTTCCCGCGCGGTGAGAGGAGCTGAGCCGGCTCTGGGCCCTCCACTCCATCTCCAGGTGCAGGCTGCCCGGGTACAATGGGCTGCCCACGGGCGCACAGGGCGGCTTTGTTTGGAAACGTGCAGGAGGCGCAGCCTCGGCGGCTGGAGTTTGGGCTAGAAGTTTCTTCCGCTTCTCCGGGGCGGGGGGAGGGGTCCTCCGCGTGCGCCCACGACGCGCGCCCTCAGGGCGCGAACCGAACCTAAGAACTGCGAGGGACGCGGGGCGGGGCCGGGGCGGGGCCGGGGCGGGGCGAGGCCGGGCCGGGAGGAGGAGGCGGTGCTCCCGCGGGCTGTGTGCTGCGGCGCTGGGACCCGGCGGCCGTGACCCCCGCGGCTCCCCAGAGGCCGAGCGCGGCGGCCGCGGACAAAGGAGCATGTCGGCGCCGAAGAGGGCCGGCCCCGCGGCCGCCATGAGGCCCCGCGCGCCGCCCGGCCCGTCCCGCGCACCCGTCCGTCCGCGCGCCGAGGCCGCCCGCTAGGCCGGCACGTCCCCGTCGGCCCGCAGGCCCGGCCAGACGCATGGAGCCGTCCGGGCGCCCCAGGGGCCGCGCGCTGCCGGCGCCGCTCGTCCTGCGGCTTGCGCTGCTCGCCGTGCTGGGGGGAGGAGAGGCCGGCGGCGCGCTCACGGCGCTGCCCCCTGGCTGCAAGCACGACGGGCGGCCCCGAGGGAGCGGCAGGGCGGCGGCGCCCGCCGAGGGCAAGGTGGTGTGCAGCAGCCTGGAGCTCGCGCAGGTCCTACCCCCGGACACGCTGCCCAACCGAACGGTCACCCTGTGAGTAGCCCTCTCTTCCCCCTTCTCTCGCCGCGACTCTAGAGAGGAGTCCGCGACGCCCGCGCGCCTTTGTGTGGACGGAGCCGCGGGACAGGGGTGGGGTGCGGGGCCGAGCCCGAGCCTGCAGGGTGCTTGGCGGAGGGGCAATTCCGGGCCGGGCGGGCGAATCCTACTCCGCTCCTCTAGTTTGCAAAGTAAAGTTCTCAGGTTCCCGGCGCCGCGCTCCTGTGGCTGCGCGTTGCCACGTGAGGCTGAGAGTCCACACGCTGGGGGGAGTTCGAGCTCATTCATCCCAGATTCGGCGTCCGAAAACTCCGCGCTTGGGTGCCAGTGTTGGTCCTGCTTCTGTGCAAATTAAGTTACCCGAGGATCGCAGGGAGTGCAGAACACGATCTCTTTGAACGCCCTGTGTGACCCCAAGCTGTTTAATGTGGCAGTTTTGCAATGGAACTTAGGGTACTTGTTAAGGGCCAGAAACCTGAGCGGTACAGTTGAGCGCCCACCTCCCAATCCTGTTTCCCTGCCTGCCAGCCTCACGTGGAAAAGCTGAGAACTTCAGAGTTGAAAACCAGGTTTGTGCAGTGAGTTGAAGGAACTTCCGATTTTCGGCTGGAATTTCCACCTGGAAAGGAAAAGTTTGGTAACTCACTTTGTGCCACGCTCTCTGTCCAGGTTTGCTTGCGTCGTTTTGCCAGTTCTAGCTGAACAGCCGGTCCCAGGGACTTTAGATTCAGTGTTCTGAACGATGAAGTGGATTTCTGGAAAAAGGTTTTAAATCTTAAGTGTCTAATGAATATTTTGTCAGACTGAAATTGGAGTTTTTCGGCTCCATGTACCTCCTTGTTGTTCGATTAGTTTCCTAAAGAAGAGTTGAGGCCGCCATCACAAAAACGAAAGGCAAGGGCCACAGTACTCTCTATGAAAAAGAAAATTAACGCAAATTCAGCAGGAGTTTATAAGCGTAAGATGGGTGTGCATGCTATTTACACCTTTATTTGTTCTTTTCCTTCTTTCTTTTTTTTTTTTAACTGTGTTTAGCACAGACCTGTTTTTTTTTTTTTCCTCTCTCTCCCTTACCATTTGGTGATGTAGTAGTTGTTATTTATTTCCTGGCCAGATGCTTTGAAGTGGAGATTTTGGATATGGGACTTTAATTACAGTCTGAGTCTAGTGGAGCAAACCCCAGACTTGGAGAAGTCCCTTGTTATTCTGCACAAATTAGTCATCATGCAGTGGTTTTATAAACATGTAGGTTCTGGGTTAGCGAGTGGTGCTTCACTTGATTTGTGTTAAAGTCCAGTTTTTGTGAAATGTCAAAAGTTCCAGCTGGATTTGATCAGTTACTTGTAAATTGTTGATAATGCTTTGCAGAAGGCAGATAGGCAATATTGTTGAACATCACTTTCTGGTGTATTTTCAATGAAATTATTTCACTGAATTTTGTATGAGCTAACCAAAATGCAAGTGCCTTTGAAGTGTCATTTTGCTTTAATTTTTTTACATCTAAAATCTCTGTAGATGAAACTAAAGTTAATAAATTTTGGATAGTGAATGGAAGGAAATGATTTTTTGAAGGATCAGTTAAAGCTGATGGATGGAATTCATTCCAGGTATTATTTCAGGCCTGGTATGGTTTTGTGGGCCAGTTCCTTTGCTTCCCCAGACAAGAAATCGGAGTCAGTATGTATAAGTGACTTGTCCAAGTTTCTGTAGTGATTTGATGGCTGGGTCCCTGTCCCAGATTCTTGACCTGCAATTCAGACACTTTCTCATCTTTCCCGAGCAGAATAATCTTTCCTAGTACAACACAGTTTTAATTGAGTGACTGGTAGAAGGTAGTATGTTGAGTGAAGTTGGATTGCTGTAAGTTATAAGGAACTTGGCGACCTGAAAGAACAATTTTCTTCTCCATCAGTTCTTGAGTCCAGAGTGAAATGAAGGTCCCAGCCAGTCCTGGCTACCTTTGAAACCTGTAGGGAAGAACCTTCCTTGCTTCTTTCAGCTTTCGACTTATAACTCGTGTTATCTGTGTTATCTTCACATAGTCTCCTTTTTCTTTCTTTTCTTCTTTCAGATTGAATCCAGAGCTTTCACACTGAGCTACATTCCCAGCTCTTTTTTTATGCATTTATTTTTCATTTTGAGGTATGATTTTGCTAAGTTGCTTAGACTTGATACCCTTGTGTCTCAGCCTCTTAGAGCAGTGGGATTGCAGGTGTGACCCCCACCCTTGGCTCCTACTTCTTTTCTGTGTCTTTTAGTCTTGGATCTTTTTTGAATTTTTTTTTTTTTTTTAACAGTACCAGGGATCAAACATGGCGCCACTACCCTGGCCCTCAGATTGTCTTTTAAGGACAACAGTCTTTGAATGAAAGGTCTACTCTAGTCCCAAGTAATTTCATCTCAGGCTCTTTTATTTAAAGCCTGCATTTCCATGTAAAATCACATTGAAAGGTGAAATGGGCCAGACTTGGACACACTGCATATCTTTTTTGGAAGTCACTATGCAACTGGCCACACAACAGAAATAACATGATCAGCCATGGAGGGTGCAGCTCAGTGGTGGTTTGCTTTGCCTGTTCAATACTTTGGGTTCATTCCTAGCCCTGCAGCTGCCAAAAAAGCTATGATCTTTCTTTTTCCCAAACTTGTAGGTATTCAGGGAGGAAATTCAATAAAGTCTTAGAAGAGTATAGTCAATGCTGTATTCCTGGCGTACACATGTGGTGCAAAGAACCTAGACGAGGTCAACCAAGGCGTTTTTGGAGCACAGTTGGAGAAACCAAGCCAATGCTGGAGAACTTTGAAGGGGACAGGGGACCCAGAGAGAAACTGATCACAGGCAGCAGAGGGCAGAGTTCAACTGGGATGACCCACCCTTGAGGTCACTCTTCTGGCAGGGGTCAATGTGCGAGCCCGGAGGGCCAGGGGAGAGGATGCCGGGTGCAGAGTAAGTTGGCAGGCTGCCTGGTGGGAGTATTTATCCCTTAGGTGTGATCCAGAGTTTTTAAAGACCTACGATGTGGCTGCGGAGAGGGAGGCTAACTGGTGCAGGGCAGGAGGCCAGCAAGGACAGGTTTTAGAGAACTGAAGGAAAATAAGGCTAGTGCTGTTCAGTTGATGTCCCCATCTTAACTGTAGCCTGAAGTTCAGACCTTTCAACTCTCTTAATGGACACCACTCCTTTCTGTAGCTGCGTTTACCAGGCGAAATGGATTTATTAATACAACATACATATTGAACAAAAATTCATCCACATTTAATGTTTGTGTAGGCAATATAAATTATTTACCATATTCCGATGTTTTGCATTAGATGTTGCTCAGTATTATAAGTTTAAAAAATTCTGAGGATTTCGTTGCCAGGAAATGATACAGGTGTAGCCCTGTGTCTTTCACATGGTGCTACTTGGTAATTCTAGACAAATAAAAATTTAAAAATTATTTGTTGTTCATCAAGGAATTTAGGGATGAAATTCAGGTTTTCCTCAAACTGTTAAATTAAAATAATGGATGTGTTTCAGCTTTTCTTTATAAAACGTTAATGTTTGTTTGCTATCACACAAGTGGTAATTATTTGGAAATCTCCAGTGTGGCCCAGTACCAGGTACAAGAAAAGGAATGCTTACATTATTCACAAACTAAAGCCTCCGTGGGGAGAAAGGATTTGTGCAGTAGGAAGCAGACATTTAGGGAGCAATTAAAGAATGTCTGTAATTAAATAGTAAATCCTGCATTGCAGACTGAGTGTTTCAGGAAGCCTGAAAAGGAGAGAGCTTGGTGGAGGTGTGGAGTGCTTGGGAAGTTTTCTTCTCCTGGAGAAGTCAGGACCTGTGTGCGAACAGGGAGAAGGGGAAAACTGAAGTAAGAAGCAGAAGTATGTTGAGGCAGCCTCTGTCAGCCACACAGGCCGCCGATGCTGATGTGGACACAGCTTTGGGACCAGTGGCCTGCTGGTGCTGTTTCAGACAGCTCTGGCTGGGTGAGCCGGAGGACAGCACGCAGATGTGAAGGAGAGGGGCGTAGCCACACCCTGGTGCAGCAGGAAAGAAGACCCAGAGGGAACAGCTGCCTAGGTCGGGGAGCCACGGGGCTGGGAAAGAAGTGAACATTTCAGGACTGGAATGGCTGCCTAGTGGCGAGGTGTGGAGAAATCGGGTGCAGAGAGACCGGGAATAGACCACTGGCTTGGACGGCCTTGAGGTTTGGTGCCTCTGAAGAGCGGTACTGGTATAATTCAGGCAAAAGAGGCTAAGTTAGGCTTCCTTGAAAAAGAAGGGGTTGGGGCTGGTGGAAGCAGCCCCGGAGGAGGCAGGAGTTTAGTGCGAAAGGACACAGGTGCAGTGTTGAGCAAGGTTTGAGTTTGTGGAGGAGTGAAACAGTGTCCCTGAGTAAAATTGGAGACAATTTCCAAGATGGAGCAATGATGAGCAGGGACACAGGGAAGCTGGAGGCCGGGCGGACAGTTTGGCTTTCGATGGCTGCAAGTTTTCTCCCAATGGATAGAAGGTGGAACTAGGCATAAAGGTGGCTGTGGGCGGGAGTTCCTGCCCCGTAGCTTCTGCAGTCTCAGACACAAGGTAGGAAGCAGAGGAGAAAGAGGAGTGAAAAGGTTCTTGTGCAAAATGACCCTCCTGGGAAAGTTGGTAGAGTAGCTGTGCCTGTCTTGGGCCTAGTACTTGATCCCAGTTCACAGGGAGGTGGGGGCCACAGTTGTTTCTCCAGCTGCAGACGCAGAGATACACAGCTCCTTGGGTGGAGCCAGCTTGCTGCTTTGCCAGGGAAACACAGCCCAGGGAGAGAGGAGCAAAATGATCGTAATGAGGAACTTGCTCTGGCCTGAATCCTGCCAGGGGAGCTGCTGGCTCAAGGGGAAAGGTGTTATCTTCGAACTCAAGGTATCACCTACCCCTGTGGCCTGATTTTCCAGTACTTTTCTGCAAAGATTATTGTTATTATTGGTGCACGTTTGTTGGGGCTCTGTTGCATTGTAGACATGGTGCTGAGTGCTCAGGCTTCAGGCATGTTTCATGCAAGGGTGAGTCTCCAACACGAATTCTCTCCTAACCAAAGAGAGTCCTTTCGTTCCCTGACCACTTCCTGCCTGGATGCGGGTGCACCTTGGCTAAGACTGGCACTGTCGTAAATTCTGGATTCTCCATAATCTAGTTTAGCCACTGCATACTCTTCACTTCTTTGAACTCCAGTAGTTCTTAATTTCTGAGTTTTTATGTCACTTTATTTTCTTTAAACACCCCCCACACCCACACACACAAACACACTCTTTCTTTATATTGCTGGGAATTGAACCCAGGGTCTCCTGGAGCTGTACTTCCAAAACTCCTGTGTTGCTTTCCTCACTTCTAGATGTTGCTGTTGTAATGCACCCGCCATGGAAGAGAGGGACTCTGGCACTTGTCTTAGCACAGATCTTAGCACAGGTAATGGCTTTTTGCTTAGGAGTAATGCTGAGAACAACACCTAAGAAGGAGTAATGCTAACAAAGACAAAGGTAGATGTTAGAAAATCTGGAGATGTGGGGGATGGAACAGAGATAGAAACAGAGATCAGAACTTAGATTATCACATTGTTGTTGTGAATGAGAACATTTGTTTATTTAGTTTCCTGAGCCATTTTATAGCTGTGGGATCTCATATTCAAAAATACCTGTATGAAATCGCCAGCTACAGTGTACAGGAAGTAGCCTGAATCCCTCCCAGGAGTGTTGCTCAGAAATACTGCAGAATTTGGTGGAGATAAGCATTTAGTCCTAGTACAAGTCTCTAGCTTTTCCAATAAGAAGACAAGGTCCTGCGAGACCTGGCCTCAGACTGCTGTTTTTTCTCCTGGGTGCTGCTCCAGAAGAGGAGTCTGGTAAAGAAGTGGGTGACTTTGGTAATGGGCGTCTGTCTGTCCTTCTACAGACACAAACACACAGAGAGTTTGCAGAGGTCCATCCCCATGCAGTTACAGCTTCTTTTCTCAGGAGCTGAAAAAGTTGGTCTTAAAAAGCAAAAGACAGAAATAAAAACTCTTTTATTCAGAAAAAAGACACAGAATGGCTTCTTATAAGAGTATTCAGTGACTTTTTTCATTCACCTATGATTGTTTTCTGTATTGACTTTGTGTTAAAAGGGAATCTTAAGTCTAGATAATTTCAACATTTTTCTATTAATTGAACAGAAGTTGGGATACAGAGTTCTTTAAATCTTAGTAGCAAGTGAACATAGTTTTCTATAAAGATTAATATGCTCTAGACCTAGACTTGCTCCTTAAGTTTTTAACTATTATCTAACTAAATTTATTCTGTAATGCACTATAATTTTAGTTCTTTATGATTTAACTTACATATATGTTCCAAGTACAGACAGCTCTACTGAGGACTTTAAAATGTAAACAGTTCCTTCCAAGGTTGTCTCCCCCCATAAACTTTTCAGCAATTTTGCATATCTAATAAGGGAGTCATGGGCTCGACTAGGACAGAGATGTAGTAGCATCTGACTAGTCACTTTTATTTTTTAGACATCGTCTCATTGTGTTGGTCAGGCTGACCTTGAACTTAGCTATATAGACTAGGCTGTCTTCCTACTCACAGTGATCTCCTGTCTCAGCCTCCCAAGTGCTGGGAATTACAACTGTCTTGGCCTGTATAGTAGGTTGCTGACCACAGGACAGATAACTGGGCTTTGATTTTTGCGTTTTACCCAGTGATCTCTTCCTTGTCCTCATATCCTTTCAGTTCAGGGCCTAATGGGAGCATGTACAACATTTTGGAGGTTATAATAAAAATGTAGAACTCCCCCCGTCTGCTTCCATGCTCTGATCTTCCCAGGTTTTCACCTGCACCTTCCCACATACAGCAGGACTACCCAGAGGCCAGAATTTGCTTTCTGATCTTTATTCTTCTCCAGGGCCAGTCTTCATAAAACATAGCCTAGTTTTGATTTTTTTTTTTAAGCTGCTTGTATTCATTTAGCAAATAGTTTTTTAGTTCCTGTGATGCTTGCTATAGTTTTAGGTGGATTTAAGTGACTTCTGTCTGGACTTGACTCTGTCCTTTTTTGTTCTGTTGAACCAGTTTTGAGTCTCCCGTGCTATTCTGAAGCTCTGCCACTTGAGTAGGCACTGAACACTTCCAAAGAGAAATTTGCAAGCCTGGTTTCAGCCAGTCTCACTAAAGAGACAGAGTAGCAGGCATTCCTGTTCTCTGCTTACCATTGCCTTCTCTCTCGTCCCATCACCATCTCCTGGGCACAGAACCTCTCTCTAGTCTAGACTGTCCCTGCCACCCACAGGTACTGTTGTTTCTGTGCTCTTCCCATGGTTGTTACCTGAAGATACAGCGGGACACTCTGCAGTGAAGTGGTGAAGGTGCCTCCAGAGCACCTGTCTCAGGCCCTTAGCTCTGCCCACTCTGGGGCTGAAGAGGGCCAGTTGTCTCCACCTTGCTATCACCTGGCTAATGACTTTGCTATTGAGAATTTCATTTGGCTCATCAAGGGAGCATCCAATGGGCAGCTGCCTGGACCACAGGCCCTGCGTGCTGATGTCATTGGGAGGCAGGGCCCAGGGCATCAGCAGAGTTCAAGGCCTCCTGGCCAAGTGCGTCCTGCAGGTTGAAAGCCTGTTGTTTAGGAGCCAAGTGACTTAAAGGGTTAACTGTCCCCACCAGCTGTCCCCTGGGAGGAGGGAAGACAGCAGAAAGAGCAGAGGAACAAATGGTGGGCAGCTGACCCTGGAGGGAGAGGCTGCTCCATGTGGTGCAGAGAGGGCGAAACCCAGGGGCTACGTTTGCAGGGCAGCACCACAAGCTGCAGCACAGCCCTGTTGAGAGGCGTGAAGAGCAAGGAATGTTCATGAGGTGGGGACTGACATGTTGAATTCGGATTTCATGTAATGTTATGGGTAAGGACCATGTGGGTTTAAGGACCTGATGTATTCTGGAGCTAAATGAATACATGTGAAAGGGACTGAGAACCACAAGCATTTGTCTGGCCTGTATTTGAGGACCTGATCTGTGTTTGGTGGGAGTAGGCAACAAAACAGTTTCTACACAGTGTCTCTTAAATCTCCTCTTAGATTTAAAATATGAGATTTGTTTCCTGGCAACAGGGAAAGCCCCTTCTCCCATGTGTGTGTCCTTATGGTAGGTTTTTTTTTTTTTTTTTTTTTTAAGACAAGGTCTTGCTGTATATCTCAGGCCAGCCTTGAACTTGAGGTGATCCTCCTGCCTCAGTCTCTGGAATGCTGGTATTATAGGTGAGCATCACCATGCTTAGCTCCTGCTCTGGAATAAGCAGGGTGGGGGGAAGAAAAGAGCTTGTTGTGGTTTGCATTCTATGTAGAAGTGCAGTTTAATAGAACTTGACAGATCTGCCAAGGGTTGTGTGTGTTTAGCTGCCTTCTCTGTAGTTTTGTTTCATTTTTGTCTTCACTTGACACTCGAGGATTTTAGGGAGACAGGTCGTCATCTGATAGTATATTTACTTCATAATTTTCTGGCTTTGTTGGGCTGAGACTGAAGGAGGAGGAGTGTGGACCTCCTTGTCGTGTTATTGATGTTAGAATTGATGTGTATGGACGATGACAAGACAGACCCTTTATTGGGACACAGACATTTTTTCCAGGTTGTGAACCCCAGTGAATCAACTCAGTTGTCAGACATTTGCCAGTTGCTTTAGCTCTTTATTAACCCAGATGCCTGGCATTCTTGGTTTGTAGTTTAATGTAAGAATCTTAACCTTTTTTGTCGTCCCCTTATATTTTGCCTTCTTAAATTTAAATTTCATGCATATTTGTGCATATTTGCAATAATTTGTCCCTCTGTCACCATGGAAAGGGGATATATATCCATAGAATATATTCCACACCTGGAAGGTTACCATCACCCCCACAACCGACTGTTTTGAACTCTTATTACACTCCTTTATGATTCTGACTTATGATGAATCAGTATAGCAAAAGAAGACTCTCTAGACAGGATTGCTGTTTCTGTCTGTGAAAGTGCTGCCCCCCAGCTGTGTATGAACTGTCCTAGCAGACCACCTTGTGTCCTTCCACAAGGGGAATAAACTTGTCCCCTTCTGAGGCTGGGAGAAGCATGATCCCTGGGATTCCTCACTGTCCCTCTTGAATGAGCACAGTGCACAGCACACTGTGTGTGGTATGTTTGTGAATTCAGATTACTCCTGACTGAAGGCATTTCAGTTGGAGAATGTTGCAAGTGGCTTTACCTGGTGTCCTGGTCGCCCCGAGCTATCAGGGGCTGTTTTGCTCTTCCATTGGAGGCACACCCTCTAGGTACAACATTTAGCAGTCACTCCTGTGCAGTCCTAGCACTGCGGGCAGGAGAGAAGCTAGGTGTAGGTGTGCTGGATGTGACACCACAGTCCAAACCCTTCTAAAGTTTCATTGAAGAGATTTTAGAGCAACCTCAAAGGTGTAACTGGAATGCAGGTTCTTTAACAGCATTGTTAAAATCTTTCTTTGAGCCTGTTTGAATCTAAGTCTAATTGAATTGATTCCTTTCCAATAAGATAAGACTTAAAAAGCATTCTTTGTGCAATCTTCTTGACTTTTGTATATATAAATGTCCAAAAGAAATTGACTACTGCTATACCTATCTTCAGGGCAGCGTTTAAGACAGATGTTCTTTCTATTAGATTCATCTTTTTTTTTTTCTCCTCTTCTTTTTTAAGCTGCCTTTTGTTTGTTTTAAATAAGCTGAAGTATGATGTCCTCCTCTATGGCCAATCCTTACTGAGAAATCTGAAATCTCTCGGTAAGCATGGGTCTGCAGCCTGCCCTAGTGACAGTGCCTGGCTGGCTCTTCCTTCCAGGATCCTCTGGCCTTGTCTTAGATGCATTACAGCCACGCTCATGCCTGTTGGAAATGTTTTATTCATAGTCCCTGCTCTTTCACCATATGGTAGACTCTGCGCAGTCACAGTTAGGTCTGCATCCCGGCAGCCAGCACATAAGTCCTCAGTAAGTCTTTATACAAAGAAGCCCCCTTGCTCCCCACTGTTCTCGTCCTCAAGTAGAATGAGGGGACGAATCTTGCATTGACTTGAAATGAGATGAATCTGTGCTAGATGATCTTCCGAGTGGCATATCCAGCCAGTGAGCTCAAGGCTGAAACGCTCACTCTTTCTCTGAGAGTGGAAGGTGTGTCTCACGCAGAGTAATACTCACTCCTTGTTGTTGCTGTTTCCTGATCCATTTCCCTTCTGCCATTTGAAGAAGCATGTTTTACCCTTCCTTTCTTTGGAATTTCTCTCCAAGGGTATGCTTTTTCTCTTCTATTCAGAAACTACCCCAACACCCCCCATTGCAGCACCATGACGAGTAACCACTGCCTTTCCTGCACTTGGGTTCCCCTGAATCCATTACCTTCATTTTCTTTCCTCGGATATCAGTGTGAACCCATTGCTGTCTACTTTTTGACCCATGTCCTTACTAAAATTTGCTTAGATCAGAATCGTTTTCTACTTAGCACTGCATATTTCTTCTTCTTCTGGTCCTTTAGCTTGATAAGCACATTCATTATTGCACACACCAATTGATGCACTTCAGCAACTTTGTTTGCTACTTAAAAACCATTTTTTCAGGTTGTTGGGAAGCTCTTAGGAAAAACTGGTGAGTTGGCTGTATGGTTTCCCTGCCAGGGTGGAGAGACCCAGGAAGGGCAGTGCCCCCTAGGGGATGGGCTGCTTTTCCAGGTGAGATCTTTGGTAATAGTGGTCATCCAGGATAAATGGTGAGAAATAGATGTCGCCCTGAGATCATTGCTTGCTTATAGAACCCTAGATAATTGTCCTACCAAGATTTGATTTTTCAGTGCTTTTTACTAGAAAAATAAAATAGATATTTGAATTCTTTTCTCAGGAATAAGTTTTAAACCTTGTCAATCAGCCTAGCTGGAAATTAGCAACCCCAGACTGGGATGATGATCATAAGAACCTTTAGACTTTCTTTTTAAAATGGACTTCTAAGCTTAATAATATTTTCAGTTCCTTCTTCCTTGAATTTGTGTACATATTTGCAATCTTTTGTCCCTAAGTCGTCACCACAGGAAAGGGACAAAGTTTTTTCCATCTTTTCCCATTTTAGTCATCATAAAACCCTTTAAATTGGAAGGAGCCTGCTGTTTCTGCAGGCTGCAAGCAGAGGGAGAAAGTGGGGTTAGGCAGTTTTGTGGCAGGTAGGAACCCAGGCTGGGAGTCACCCGCTAAGAAGCCAGTGTACCGGGACTCATATTCGGCCTTGCTCTTGCATTACAGGGATTTAGGAGCTTATGAAACTGTAAGCCTTCATGGGTGTGTTTATTCCCCACTGATGTATTTGCTTTTTGACTGGGATGTTTCAGGAGAATACAGTAAATCTAAAGATTCTAGCTTCTCCTTCTGCTTGTTCTCTCAAGAAATGCATTTCCTTAGCTTTCTATTGCAGTGAGTTTGAGAGACCAGCTGGTTCTAGTTTACGTAATATAAGCACAGTTGAGTTACCTAGTACCAAGTTCTCCAGAGATAGACACATAGACAGATGAAAAGGATTTATTAGAAGAATTGGCCTATGTGCTCCTAGAGCCCTGTGAAGTTGCCACATAAAATCAAGCTTCATAAAACAATCACAGACTTTTTCTAATGCCAGTTTTACTTTCTTCTGAAACTGGTTTAGTAATTACCATGACTGGAAAAAGCATAAGGTGTCCCCATAGAGCTCTTTGATTTTCAGAACTTCAGCATTCCTAATTAAAGTTCTGAGACTAATATTTGAGTATCTGTCATCAGCCAGGAAGTATACTCTCAGTGGTGAAAACACAGCTTTCTGTGGCTGGTATTGTCCACCTTTTACAGATGTGCCAGCTGAAGCATGGACTGGTCAATTAATCTTCTCCTTCGGTTACACTGTTGATAGCTTGGTCTGTGGACGGCAGAGTCTGGCTTCCGGCCCAGCACTGTGACTGCAGGCCTCAGTGCTGTCATTATGTCCATAAAAGTCCTAGGCAGCCTAAGTGCCGTCTTGGGCTACTAGGGTGGGCTGTGCAGTTTTCTAGGAGAATTGACACAGAAGAGTGGTGCATACTGGGTAGTTTCTTTAGAGGTGGATGGCTGTTGGGAAAATAGTCACTGAGAAAAACCTCATACTTGTGAAGTCCAAGTATCTTAACTGTTGAAGGAAAAAAATGATCAGAGGTTGTTGGATTCAAGTTTGTAATGTGGTATTATTAGTACTTAGGCATTCTTTGCTTATCTGCATTCTTGAGATGCACAGTTTTGCACTGGAATCCTAAATGACCACGTGTCAAACACAGCTGCCATGTTAAGATGAAAGGAACAGGAGCATCATACAGGGCAGGGAAGCTGCTCCTTTGATAAGTCTTTGTCTGTGAAAATAACTCATGGCACTTGTTGTTTTTGAGGGAAGGTTCAGTCTTCACGTCACACTGCTGGGAACATGAGGGACTGGTGTTCCTACCCCTTACTTGATCAAGATGACTGGAGACCAGAAAGGAGGAAGTAGAAGTAGCATGAGAGTGAATGGGTGGGAGACTCGCCTTGTGACCCTCAGCTAACACAGCGTGGCTGGCTGTTGGTTTTCTGACCAGTGAAATGGGATTTTCAACTCACTTATCTGTAAGCAGTCTTTAAGCGCAGATTCTGTTGTTGCACATGTCCCACAAACCACCAAACCTGATGCGATCATGGAAAGGTTTGTAGAAAGCCACAGGTATTAATGAAGCCCCGCAGTTCCATCAGGACAGACGGTTTCGTTGCACTGCGTTCTAACAGTGAGCATGGGGCTGTCCTCCTGGCAGGAGGAGGGAGGTGTTTCTCTTAGCGTCTGACTGGCCGGGAGCTTCTGAGCTTCGCTCTGTTTTGCTAGCCTTTTCCTCCCACTCTTGGCAGCGCTAATTGCCCCTCACTTACCAGTTCAGACCTGCCCTCCTTCCCTGGGGCTCATCCCAGCATCCGACCTTGAGTTTTCTTTGTGGTAACTGCTTGTCTTTCTTGTCCTCAAGTTCCTGTCTTTAAGAATTGAGCCCACTTAGCACGTGAACTCCAGTGGTCCCTTGGTGTATCCCTGTTCCTGCCTCTGTCACAGGAATATAGATTTTTAAACCCAGCTCCATGAACAGACAAGCCCTCTTGCCTGAATTTTTCAGCACCTGATACATCTCCAAAGTGTCCATAAATTTATAGTACAAAGACTTTAAAAAACACATTGAAGGTATCCTTGATGCCTATACACAATACCCATTTTTCTTTTATTTTTAGACTTCATGTACATCTTGCCCATTGTGCATCACATGGTTATGTTTCTTGGCTGCATTTTTCCACCTTTGATGTTTTGATCGTGTTACCTTATATTTGCTGCAGAATCCTTTGTCACCCATGTTGTGGCTGCTTCTCTTTCATGAAAGTCCCCTAAGCCACTCCTAACTCCCTTGCTAGAGGGGAGACCAGTTTCGGGTCATGAGCCCCGAAGGAGGCATCAAAGTCCAGCTGGAGCCATCACTGCCTTTAATTCGGTTTCTGCAATCGAACCAAGGAGGCAAATTGATATTTTGCATGTTCACTGTGGTAAGTTAGCAGTAGATGCTAGAATGGGTGTGATTTTCTCAGGAAAGCCAGGGTTGCGTGATGATCAGACATGGACAGAGTATGAACCTGCATTACCAGTGCCATTCCGTGCCAGTGCCAGTGGCCACAAAAGCCCACAGCCCTGTTACCAACTGTACTGTTTCTCCAGCTTCACAGTTCGAAGTCTGTACTGGCCTTTTGTAGATCT
Source organism: Thryonomys swinderianus (assembly GCA_004025085.1). Lineage (NCBI taxonomy): Eukaryota > Metazoa > Chordata > Mammalia > Rodentia > Thryonomyidae > Thryonomys > Thryonomys swinderianus. The sequence goes on from PVIC010002414.1 coordinate 29,278, forward strand.
GAAATTCTTTCCTGGCTCAGATAAAACTCAAGTAACTGCTGTAGAAGAGCTGTTCATCTGCCTAAATGTATAAAAGGTCTCAAAAGAATGTTTTACTTGTGGAATTATTTAGATTCTATACTGAGTAGTAAGCTCTATTCTTGTCATAAAAATTGATTTTACTCTCTGTAGTTTCTGATTCACTCTGAATATATTCAGATAATGTCTGCCAGCATTTGTGCCAGGTGCCAAAGGGTGTTTGGGGATCTCTACTGGGGAAATGCAGGTTCTTATTACCTGAAGAACTGCTGTAATGAGTAAGAAAAGATAATCCATTGGAAGTAAAGTCTAATAATAATAGGTGATCTTTGCTGAGGAGGCCAGATCAGCCTGCAGCATTGGAAGCATGTTAGTACTTTTTGAAGTTCCCCAACAGGCTCAGTTTGGTCGGGATTCCAGGCTGAGGAAGTGAGGCTTGGAAGACCATTAAGTTCCCCAAGTCATGCTTAAGACAATTTAACCAGGATCCCAGCCCAGGCAACCACACCTCCGAGCCCATCGTCATAACTAGTGTATGGTCATGACCAAAGGACAGCCTCAATGAGAAAAGTCACTTGACTTTCTGAGATACCACTTTCACTTCTCAGATTCCAGTGTGACTCCCACAGGAGGGGATCTACTATTTGGTCACATTTGAGGGGTACATAATCTTTTAAAAAAGGTTTTACCAATGTGAGTGTGCAGATGTGTAATCTTAGCACTCTGGGAGACAGAGGCAAGAAGGCTACAAGTTTGAGGCCACCCTGAGCAATTTAAAAAGAACTTCATCTCAAAATTGTAAAAAACTGGGTATAGTGGTAAACATCTGTAATCCCAGCACTCAGGAAGCTGATACAGGAGGATCACTCTGTGAGTTTGAGGCCACACAGGTTATAATAGTGAATTCAAGGCCAGCCTGAACCATCTAGCAAGACCTTGTCTGGGTGGGGAAAGGGGACTCTGAAAGGCCCTGGGTTCAGTCTCCACAAAGACCAGACAACAAAACAAAACAAAAAAACTGATGAACAGCTTTTGGTATCATTACCTAAATCAAAGGTGTTGTTAGTGCTCCTGCAATGATCATATTGCAATTTTATCACCCATTTTCATTTATGAACTTAATTAGATCTATAAAGAAATTTCTTCTTGGTCATTTACTTGGCTTCTTTGAAGTCACTTTGTTCAAGAAAGGCAAATTAAATCTTTGTTTTCTCTTTATTTCCAAAATAATTAGTCTTAAATAGCTTTTATCTTTGATTCTTATAAATGTCTACTTTAGTTAAAAATTAACTGAAAATAATCTTTTAAATTGAAAGTGAAAAGTTTTCTTTAGTTTTTAACTACCGTTGTGTTAATGTTAAACTCTACTTCATGGTTAATTGATAGTAATTCGTAGTATTATTTAGGGTAGTTTCGTTTAAATAGTAGGATGTACCATACACTGGGAAGTTTTCAAACTCAGGGTACCTCAGATTCCTTGGCTGGCTTGGTAGAAGAGCCCCGCCTCTCAGGGATTTTAAAGCTTCACCCTGGTTGGCTGTCTATTCAACTGCTGTGATTGGCTGAGACAGGTTACTTAGGTATACTCTTTAGTTAGTTTACACTTTGCACATCATACTCTGTCACAATTCACTAAATACCGAGGCTGCTTTAGGCCAAACTTTACATCACTCAAGTGCGGAGACAAATTAGAACCAAACTTATTTAACATCTTGAAAGCTGTAATAGGCCTAACATTACACAGCTGATGAATTTCTGTAGCTTAAACTGCCTGTCTCCAGTTGTTTTCCTCCTCCTCACTACACTCAAGGAACTTGGAAGTTGTTCTGTTTTTGTTTTGCCAGGCCAGTTCTGCTTTGCCGCTTCCCCTCCCCACTCCTCACAGTAAATGCATTTCCCTGTAGTGCTATGAAACTTTCCTGGGAAGGGACTTGGAGGGATACATGTGTTAAGGTTTCATAGCAAGTTTTAGTTTCTGCAAGCTGTTTCCGGAGCAAGGGTCAGCAAACCACCGCTCTGCTCAGGCCTCCACAGCCTTCCGACTAAGAAGGGCTTTTCCCTTTAAAGTTGATCTGATGATTAAGGACTACAGTTAAGAACGTTTTATCTCCCCCTCTTGTTAATTAAAGGAAACCCATTCTTTGCATTAGTTGACCATTATGCTACTGAGAGAATTATTATGATACTTGGTAAAACAGCAAGGAATACTTTTGCCTAGATTGTTGTGATAGATGCCAGACCTGTTGGTGTAGGAAGGGAGATTGGGCCCAACTCCAGGAGAATAAGAACAAGTGATGTTTATAGCTGGGAAGATTCGGGTGGGGCGGGTGAGAGCAGAGTAGGGAGACTGTTGCTGTGCCTGGGCCGCACTGGCCGTGGACTAGGGGAGTCATATCATCTGGGAGGTTAGGATCAGAGGAATCCAGTCAGACATCAGGAGGCATTAGGAATCAAGGGTGAGATGGTTCTCTAACTTCGCAGCGTTTTGCTAAAACTGGAGCCCAGCTGAAGCTGGATTGTGGAGGACTCTGCCAAGTGCTACCAAAAAATGGACGCATTACTGTTTGAGTCTTGTCACTCAGTGGTGAACCTTTGTTTTCTGTCTTGTCACAGAAGCACCTGCATAATGTCCTGAATCTCACCTCCTGGCCCGCCAGGCCTGAAGCAGCTGGTGCTTCAGGAAGTTTGTTGGCCTCTGGTGTCAGTGCTGCCCTCATGAATTTTCACTGCTTCACAGTTAAGGCGTTTACAAGTGATAGGTGGACCTTGTGCTCCTTGCTCTCAGGACAAGCTGCAGAAGACACTCCAGGCTTCTTCTGGACATTGTCAACTCCATGCCTAGAGCAGGATCTGCCTGTGCAGGTTCTGGTCCTCCTTTCCCTCCCCCTCCTCCCTGACCTCCAGGGCACCTGTGCTGTTGATTCCAGGTTCTCTGCAGCCAGTTCTGCGGAATCAGAGGCCAGTTGGCCTGGGCTTTCTGACCCACAGGACTATGAGCTCTTTGTAGTGAGCTTCTGTGTAGCCGAAGAAAATGATCATAGGTCTTTTCAAAGTCACCTCCAATTAAAAGGATTTTCTCTTTCTTGCCTACCTTTTATAATTCTCCTTGTCTTGACCCCATAGTTCATAGTTCAGAACCGTTTCCCCTTTAATGACACTTACACTCTGTGTTCCCTATGGGTCGGTGGGGCACTGAGTTCTTGGCACTCAGGATTAGAGTCATGTGTAGCTTTAGTCCTTGAGGTCTGTTTTGTATCCCAGCTGTCATGGCCAGCGCACTGTTAGTCACTTGAATATCTGGATTAATGAGTAATCGGTACATCTTTAGGAGTTCCTGCTGAAACATCCAAGACTCAAATCTTTGAGTCTTATTGTGGTCTCAGTAGAAGCCACTCCAGTTGATTAAAATGCGAAATAAACTCGCTTTTATTGTATTCATAAATATTGTGGCCATTGTTCTTTATGATAGACACCTTGGAAAATGGGCTTCCTTTTTTCACGGCACGAATGTCCTCATAAGATAAAACGAAATGTTGTTTAATAAGCAGTTTTTCATTTTTAGGCATTTTTGAAAGATATCTAGTATGGCATTAAAAACTAGTTTTTTTATCAATCAAATGCTATTTAATCTCATGTACACTCACTGTGCTTAATGCTTAAGCAGAAAAATGGTTATTTCCTTTTCATTTATGGAACTGCTAAATAAGGAATACAAAATAATAAGGAAATAATGGGCTTTTAAAGAAATGTAGTTCTTGATAAAAACGCCTGGGAACTTGAAAGATTATTTAATGAGTCATTTAAGGAATTAGTGTTCCCAGTCCCTGGGTGAAGTCTGTTGTGTTAGTGCAGTTGTTAGTGGCACTTCCCTAACTCTCAGGGCTCTGTAACACCATGGCACCTGTCACACTGTGTCACCTCTGAGCACCGTCCCCCTGGAACTCACTGTTCACCATGCCAAGGTTAAACTTGGACCTGCTATTGTGAGGGCTTCGAGAAGACAGGCTGAGATCTTTATGGTGCAGTCACCCCAGCTTGCCAAGTGTGTGGAAGAGGTTTTAAAAACAAATAATAAAAATTACCCACAGCCTTGTTTGTTTGGAAACTTCCTTTATTACAGAATTTTTTTTAACCAGTTCATGTTCAAGCACTGCTTTAAGTAATTTGCCTGACACATAGTATTTACAGATCTCTCTCCAAACAAGAGATGATTCCTGGTTTTTGTTGTTGTTTTAAAGTTACATGTGTAAGTTTACTGTACATTGATTTTTTTTTAATTGGGTAGAATACACATATTTGTCATCTTATTTGTCAGTGAACCATTTTGTGGTATTAAAGATATTTACAGGGTTGTTTAACTATCGTTGCTCTTGCTGTCTTTATTCACTGTCTTTCCATCATCTCCAGTATAAACTCTCTGTCCATGAAATAACCCTCCATTCTCGCCCACTCCCCACTCTGTTCACTGCAGAACCATTTTGCTTCCTGTCTTTAGTTAGGGCTACTGTTCTTTCCATACCTCCACCCCAAATTGCTATCATTTGTATATACTCCAGGTTTTTTCATGATTTTCTTCTTAATAGTGACTGTCTTAATTTTATGTACTACATTGAAAAGGCCAAGTCACGTATTTTCAGAGTTTTAAACTTTATGTGCTGTTACTGAATTTTTATTGGCTCCCCCACCCCTCTCTCAGTTGTTCTCTGTCTCTGTCTGTTGTGTCCCCCACCCTTGCTGGAGGTTGAATCCAGGTCCTTCTCATGAGCTTCATCTCCAGGCCTTTTTTGTTAAACTGAGTTTATTTGTACACTTTAGGAATACGTTATGAGGGGCCAGGGATTTAGCTCAGTGGTTCCTGAGTCTACCTTGCTAACTCAAGGTCCCAAATTCAATCCCAGGTAACCGCATACCATAATGCCCAGTATGGGCTCACACCTGTAATCCCAGCACTCGGGAGGCAGAGGCAGGAGGACTGCTGAATTTGAGGCTTGCCTGGGCTACATAGTGAGCTCAGGGTCAGCCTGAGCTACAAAGTGAGACTCTGTCTCAAGGAAAAAAAAAATTACATTATGATCGTATTCCTCATTGAGAATTTGTACTTGTACATGAATCATTCATGTATAGATAGATAGATAGATGAGATATATATATATATATGAGATATATATATATATGGATCATTCATATATATATATTTATATATATATATGAATTATTCTTATTTTCCCTATTCTCCTGCCCTCCCTACAGCTCTCCACCCCCCCCCATATACAGAGGGCCTTTTTTATTTTTTGAGACAGGTTCTTGTTAAGTTTCTAAGATGCCCAGCTGAACTCGAATTTGTAATCCTCCTGCTTCAGCCCCCTTGATTCTGTGATTACAGGAATGTACCACTGCCCCTGGCTCTTCGTCTCTTTTTGTTTTGTGTTTTCTTATGACCTTCTAAGAACTCCTTGCCATGAGGAACATACTTCTAGGTTGCTCTTTGTTTTCTCTGGCCTCTGGGGGTCTTAGAATTGTTCATGATTTCCTTTGTACCTCATTTGAGCTGTGGTCAAACCCTAGAGGATGGAGATATGGGTACTGGTAAGGCCATCTGTCAAGTTAACAGTGTTAGATTCCCAACTGGGATTGTGAGTGAATTGATGCATAGGGAATCCAGGTCCATATATCCTCCTCCTCCTCCTCCTCCTCCTCCTCCTCCTCCTCCTCTTCCTCCTCCTCTTCTTCCTTCTTTTCTTCTCCCTCCTCCTCTTCCTCTTCATGTTGTAGCATTGCAACTGAACCCAAACCTTCATAATTAGCCAGTCTTTAGCACTCATCTACCTGCCTTTTAAAATTTTGAGACAAGGTCTCTCACTAAGTTGTCAGGGCTAGGCTTGAACTCAGGGTCCTTCAGTCTCAGTTTCCCAGAGTGTGGGGGTTACAGACATGTGCCTCCTTGCCAGATTAAAGCTCCAAAAATCCTTTTAATGTATAGCAAGAGCCAAGCACCTTTGCTCTGCATAGCTGTAGGCAGACTCTTCAAGCCCAGATGACAAATACACGGGTGTCAGCCCCTGTTGGGACTGTATACATCTCTGATGTGTGAAAGCATCTGTAAAGTAATTCACAATCAAGTGACTGTTGTCTGTGTCCCAGTAAAACTTTATTTCTAAATAGTCTGTGGGCATAGTTTTTTGAATCCCTCACTGAGTAAGTACAATCACTCTTATTTGTGAATTCTGACACTGAGGGTCTAGATTCTGGCTTTTGCCCACCAAACTGCTTGCTTCTCAGGCAGCGGGCAGCTCAACTTTGTACAAAGGAGGTTTGGCAGGACACTGCATGGTTACAGAGAATATTTTGGCTAAGTGTGAGAAATAGCCAAGTAATACCTTTAATTGAGGATAAGATGATCCAGTAGGCTTTGTTTCCTAAGTCCATTTTGGTCAAAAAGCTTCACAATGCTAACTCTTCAGACTCATTCTCCTCTAGCTTCTTGTTCGTGAAAATGGTGGTGTTCCCATACTTTCAGAGGCCTGTGTTCCTTCATCCTAACTTGTTCCTGGCGCTACTTTTTCTGTTACATATGCATTGTAGTCTCAAAACATTAGAAAGATGTCTGTGAACCTTGTCGTAGCACCTGGCACAGATAGGTATGGCAGAGCAATTGCCATGGGCTTGGTCAGAAGGCAGCTGAGTGACTGACCAGGTTGGTGGTGTCACCAGTAAGCACAACAAAGGAAAAACCACATCTCACATCAGACTAACCATTTTCTAGCTGAAGCACGGGCTAGTTGTGTGGTTCTTACTGAGCAGTTTTTGGGGCCTACTTGGAGACCTTTTCCCTTTGTTCCCAAACACATTTCCCAATTCTTACGTTCTGAGGGGGTGATTTACAAATGAGGTGTCTAGTAACTGAAAGATTGAGGGCCTTGTCTAACATTAGGAAGCCAGATCCTGGTGTTGAGACTGAGATTCTGGTACTTCGTACTCTGGAATCTACTCCCTGTCTCTGAGTCACATCCTGGATAATCACTGAGGGAGGGCAGGGCGGGGAGAACAGACCACTTCTTCCCCAGAAGATCACAACATCTGCCTCCGGGTACATCTGGTGCTTGGATGGTGGCCAGGATGACGGTAACACTAAAAATGCTGTGCTCAGGGACACCTGACTGTTTTACAGGGTACCTGGGACCTTCACTTTTGTCCACATTTGAAGTATTCCTGTTGTAACAGGGACCCTTGTGGTTAAAAGTAATAATTCTGTTAGGAGAAAGGAAGCCAAGCTTTCCTCCTAATCATTTAGCATCCAGAGAAGAAAGAGACCTCTTATTTTAGAGAGTGACCCCTTTACAACCCTGCAAGTGGATATGTATCGAGCTATGTTTCTTTACCTTTTCTCTGCTCCTTCCAAAATTCTGTGGAAAATATAGAAGCAACAGAAAAATCTGAACAGGCCCGTAGTGGGGCTGAAAAATGAGCAAGGTATGCAGTGACCCAGGAGCACTGGGGACGGACACTGTGGAATAAATAAATCAGACGGCGTCAGATGGATGGTGAAACTCCACAGCAAAGGAACTCATAACGCAATAGAGACAAAGCGAGAATAACTAGAAAAATGAATTTCCTTAGCGTCCTGGAGGATTCCGGAGAATCAAAACTGGAGGAGTGGCAACGAAAGTGAGTAAGGAGAGCGCACGGCCAGGAATTGTAATAACCCTGAAACAGCCGCTCTGTTCTGCTCTCCGTTAGGCTCTGAGGGCTTGGGCCTCACTTCGCCTCCGCAATGAAGCTGTTTAGTTGAGTTTTAAATAAACTGGGCAGTTTACCAGGGCAGAATGTAGCTGGATGCCCATAGCTGAAAGGAGTTGCAGGGGTCCCGGGATCTTCTCCGACTCCAGGACAGTGTTATGGGTCTTCTGAACCTTGACCTAAAGCTGATTTTACTCCGTTCCTTCTCCTTTATCTTCCTGTGTCCCAGCCCCAGGTTTGTCAGCATGTACAAACAACCAAAAACAGACATGAGACATTTGAGAAGAAACCAGAGTTAAGTCCAGTGGAAGGATAGGTGAAAAGTTTACGCAGGCGTCGGGTGTAGTTGTCACACCCATGATCCTGGCACTGGGAAGCTAAGGCAGCAGCATTACAAGTTCAAGGCCAGCCCAGGCAATTTAGCAAGATGCCCCTCATCTCAAAGATAATAATACCCCAGCAACATTGTAATCCTTAGTTTCAAACCTAGTTGAATAGCATATCGAAAATGCAAGAACAGTTCACAAGAAAGACTGAGAAAAGGCGGGCTGTGCCGAGAAGTTAGCCACAGGACTGTCACATTACAGAGCAGTGGCCGGGGGTCAGCAGAAGGGCTGACGGGCAAAATGGAAACAACTAAGGACTTAGGAAATTAGTGGTCTGGAAAATTGAATGGGGGATTTATTTGAAATTTCAAAGCAGAGGGATTAAGATGAGAATTATGAAGCAGAATTAAGAAATGTGGAGGATAGATCTAAGAGACGGAGTATCAACTAAGAAGCAGATGGAGCAGGAAAAGCCAGGTTAAAATATTCTTTGATTCTCAGATACTATCAAGGGAGCTGGAGAGACGATAATTACTCTTAAAAGCGAGTAGTTTCTCTCAAAGAGTGGCTTTCTTTTTCCCACACCATGAAGTGCCTCATAAGTGCCTCTGTCCACCCCCAGCCCTCTCATTTAGAGTTCTTCTGAGTCACTTAGCGATTTGTGACCAGCATAGTGTCGTTTTAACACACATTCTTTTCCGTTACAGCTTGCAAATAGTTTCAGACCTACCTACCTGACAGTTAAAAAGAAAATCATGACCAAATCCTCTTTATATTTTTAACCCAGATTTACATGATTTTTCTATTACTAACCTTTTACCTCTTTTTTCAGTGTTTCTGTACATGCATGTTAAAATTTCTAGAATATACAGCATGCGTCATGATTCCATGGAGTGTTTTTGTAAGAATGATGTTGATTCTTTTTTCTTTACCACCATTAGTTATTATAAAATAATTTGGATGGTTTTGAAAAATATTACAGATTGGTTTTCATTTTTTACTTGGTTATTTAACAAGCTTCTCTCTGTGTTTTTTTCCCCAAACTGCACTGAAAGTGGAAGTGTTGTTAGCTGGCTGCTTAGGAAGGCTGTGCACTGCTTCAGTGATTGTTCTCCGTGTTGCGTGATGGACCCCCACCTCTTAAAATGTTAAATTCTGAGAAATCTAACATTTCCCAGCTTTTAATTGCACTGCCTGCCATACAATATGCAATCTCATGTTACACAGCCTTTAATTTCAGCTCTGTATCACAGCAAAACCTCAGTGACGAAGTATGAAGCCATAATTAAGGATGCAGACTTAAGAGTCACCCACAGTCCGTGCGTGTACCAGCGGTGACCACTACTGACACATTCTCGACTGCTCCTTCTGGAATGGCAGTTTCTTTTGGTGTCCACTGTGAGATGGTCCTAATTTCATGAGGGTTCAGATGTGGACATACTATCATAGGCCACTTCCAGCACAATGTTGAAAGCAGACAGGAAACTAGACATATTCTGGTAGATTTTCAGAAAAAGTTCTGTAAGCCTCAGAGGAAGAAATGAGAGTAGACCAAGATTTATGTTTCTCTACCACTGGAGGCCAGTAAATGACAGATGCTGTGTCCTCTGGGAAGGATCTGGGAACACAGAAACCTAAATACAGCCATTTTGGTCTCATTCCTTTACTGAACAGCTTCCCTGAGAACCACAGGTCATGGTGGAGATGCAAGTACCAGTCGCCGACTGAGGAACCCTAATGCGCTTCCTCTCCTCGTAGCTGGTCTTCCCTTTTCGTTGTGTTCCACTTTGTAGACAGAAAAACAATCCCATAAAACCTCCTATGACTGGAACCAACCTGCATGTTTACCGTGTAGCCTTTACTATGAGGTTTTACCAACTATGGTCCAATGAATAATTTCATTGTATAATTTTATAATATTTAATATGTAATATTTTTTAGACAAGTGCAAGTATCTGTTTAGGATAAATTTCCAGAAGACTGATTAATGTAACAAATACTGTGTATTCATTGATGCTTTTACCGTGCATGTGATTGTGTGAATTCATGGAAAGTAATGAATATTATCACCAGGGGCCAGGGAGGTAGCTCCGTGACACTGTGCTAGCCTTCCAGGCACAAAGGCCTGAGTTCGAACCCCAGCAATCAAAAAATATAACATATTAGTACATTTTTTCCTATTCCAATAAAGCTATTTGTATTATCTTTTTTTTTTTTTTTGAGACAGGGTCTCGCTTTGTAGTTCAGACTAGCCCTGAGCTCACTATGTAGCCCAGGCAAGCCTTGAACTCAGCAATCCTCCTGCCTCTGCCTCCCGAGTGCTGGGATTACAGGCGTGAGCCACCATACCCGGCTGTAGTATTTTTTTCAGTTTTAATTTATATTATTTCATGATTAGGCATGTACTTCTTTCATATGATTATGATTTATTGGTGTTTCTTTATCCATTTTTAAAGAGACAGGATTTCACTGAGTTGCCCAAGGTGGCCTCAGACACCTGGACTCAAGTGATCCTTCTGCCTCAGCCTCCTGAGTCTCTGGGCTGCAGGCATGCCACTCCTGGAGTGGTTACTTTTATTTAAAGTTTACTTTCTTTGAATTACCTACTAAGAGTGTTTGCCAGAGTTTCTATTGAGAACTTTTTTCCATAATTTATTGTGAACCTCATTATATATTTGGGCATTTTTTTCTTTTGATAGGAGTTGCAGATACTTATCATTTATCTGCTAACACTGCTTATTTAGGAAATTGGATGGACGTTTTAAACATATTCAGTGTTGGGCCAGAGGGTTAGCTCAGTGGTTCCTGCGCCTGCCTCACAAGCGCAAGGTCCTGAGTTCAATCCCTGGTAACCACATACACTGCTGGGCATGGTGACTCACGCCCACCAGCCATCACTACCACATACCACAGTGCCGGGCTAGGTGGCTCACGCCTGTAATCCCAGCACTTGGGAAGCAGAGACAGGAGGATTGCTGAGTTCGAAATTTGCCTAGGCTACATAGTGAGCTCAGAGCCAGCCTGAACTGCAAAGCAAGACCCTGTCTCAAAAGGAAAAAAAAAAAAAAATTCAATGTTTTTAAACATCATTATTTCCAATTTGCCATAGTTTGGGAAAATGCAAGGGGCTGTGGCCTCGGAGTTGGCCTTCCTTCCCTCCTCCAGTTTCTCCAGGCCCTTTCTCCCTTCCCCAACGTCCTCTGTCTGTTCCCTGCTTCCTGTCTCAGGACACTGTCCCTGGAGCAGGACCTGCTCCACTGCAGTGAGTATGCTGTCCTCATTCGATCCTTAGTTTTATCCACGGACAGCCAGTTTTCTGAATAAGGTCAGCGTTACAGCTGCCAGGCTGACGTGTCTTTCACTCCACTCCGGCCATTCCACCACTACCATAAGCTAATTGTGTATCTGATCTTCTATCAGTTGATATCAAGACTTACTTTCGCACTGTTGACCTGAATCTGTAATGCTCTCAAAAGAACTTGTCCAGGTCTCTCAGAAGGAAATTTATGTAGTGATTTCTGCCATACTAGGTGTAGGTTTCATTCCATCCTAGGATCTACATCTCACCCTTCGTTTTTATTTTTTCTGTTCCATCTACTTCTTAAATTTTTTAAATTTCGACTTTGTTTTCCTCCTTTTCTACACAGGGCACTTCAAACTAACTTGTACCATGCCAGGTTAGTGCAGTGGACACCACAGGATCTTCCTTACGGTTTCTGAATTCAAGCGACAGCGGGACGCAGGGTGGCATCTCCCTACATTGTCTGTGGATCCTGTGCTGTGGACATCATTCAGATAGAAGGAGTGGGGATATATAAGCTTTGTAACTTGGCCAAGTTTTGTATTGTTCATTCAGTTACCTTCTAGAAAGTTTGAAATTTCAAGCCTGTCAGCAAAAATATTGATTAAGAACGGGTTTTAGGCTTCTAATGATATATGATAGTGTGCATTTCCCAGCTCCACAGTCCCCTGTTTCAAAATTGAGTATAAAAGCTGTCTGCAGAGTAGATTTATTCATACTGATCCTGTTTTCTGCAATCCTTAAACACATCCAGTAATGTGTAGACTGAATATATTAACTCAAGGTTGTAAACTATATTTTTAAGATTACAGTTATAACTTTTTAAGTGTGATGAAATGTCCTCCTTTTACGCTCCTCAATAAAATCTATCATTTATTGTACAAAAGCCTTTATGGCTGAGCAAGTGACAGTCCTTTTGCAGAAGCAGCTCTGTAAGTCGGTCTGTCCCCACCCTGGCAGTTATTTATAAACCCCTTCTGTGTTGGGCTTTTATTCTCCACTCAGAAATGGGACCCTAATGCCACCAAGCTGGCATTTTGTGTGGGTTTTTTTTTTCTTTAGTTCCCTTGTTTTTGGCTGATTGCTTTTAAATTCTCAGTCACTGTACAGCTTTGCTTATTAAATGTGAATAATCAGAAAATTAAAAGCTGCAAAGGATCTTGGTAATTACCAGCCCAATTTCACTTTTTCTTAAAGATGAAGTTAAAGTCTGTGTAGAAAAGTAACGTAACTGACAGAGTTATTTATCCTGGCAGCCTCTATTAAAAACCTAGGCTCTAAATATGAACCTGATTATTTGTGTATTTTTTTTTCCTGGCACCAGGGTTCAAACTCAGGACTTTGCCCTTTGAGGAGTCAGGCTCAGTGCCACTAAGATAAATTCCCAGAGCTTCTTTGTACTTCTTTTGCTGCCAATTAAGATGCTAGCATCGGGCACTATACGAACATTTTTAAATAGTAAAATGAGTATGTCATCTCAAAATACAAAGTATTCCTCCCTTCAGCTTTTATTTCTAAAATGTAATTAAACTGAAAATTAACTCAGTACTTTGTTATTGAGGTTCTTATGTCTTATCACTAGGACAGAATATTTTGAAGCTAAGTGTCTTTTCCAGATATTTCAAATGTTACCTCATGATTATAAGGAATGAAAGAGAAATTCATAAATACCTTCTCTGTGATATAGTGATCATTCTGATCTGTTCTCTCTCCCCCTTTTTCCTGTCTTTGAGTAGATCCTTTTCAAACAGTGCTATCAGTTGTGCTACTTGTTTTGTATATGAAGATAAGCTTTTTCCTCTTCCCCAGATTTCCTCTGAAAGACTCATTAGTAATGAATGTGTACAGTTTTGTTGTTTGAATATGCTGTGCTATAACTCCTGATTTCTTACCTCTTCACTCTGTTATAATCCCACTAAAATACTCAGATATCTTTTTCGTGAGATTTGCCGTCTGCTGGTGTAGGATCTGTGTCTGTCTGGGATAGCAAGGGTCGGATGCCCTATGTGTCCCTGCCAGGCCCTGGCGAGCCTTGCTTTGATGTGACTGCAGTGACCATGTGTGGGTCTCAGTTTGTTTCTGCCGGTGCCACCGACCTCAGCCTGTGTGGTTTTGAGTGGAGAAAATGCTGTTGTACATTATTTTGAATGTTTCCGATCACCACATTTGTCTTGTTCCGGTGACTGAAGCCTTGTCCCTGTTCAGTAACAGCTTTGTAAGCTACATGTTAACGTCACAAAATTTTGAAAGGAGGGAGGAAACAATAAGAAACTTAATGGCTACTCATGGTGTGTATCATGTTTTTTCTAATTTCTCTCTAGTCTTTATGAGGGAGATACTGTTCTTCGCATCTTATGACTGAGGAAACTGTTTCAGAGAGCTGGTTTGATTTTGCCTAACATCGGTGTGATAAAACTGGGGATAACTTTAAGTCTTTTAAAAAGACAAAATAATAATGAATGTCTAGATTGTAAGTCCCGGAGTATGCCATTTGCTGTGATGCTGAGCCTCTCATAGAGACCGCTCCTAAAAGTCCCAAGGTGATGAAAAGCGTGCCGCGCCAAATGTCAGGGTGTCCCCAGCATGGGGACGCTTTGGAGGTCAACGGATTTGAGGTAGACATTGCTGGTATTGAAATCTACCACAGTGGGAGAAATTTGGACTTGCACTCCCTGCCCTGTCAGCATCCCCTGTACCTCTGGCCATTTCTTTATAGCTTCTTCACTGACCTCTAAGCTTCTTAGCAGAAGCTGCCTAACATCCCAGAGTCTAGAGAGACAGCGAGGTGTTATACACACTGTCTCCCCTCAGCACAGTCCTGCTGGGGCCGGAGGCTCCGCTGTCTTCTTAACATGAGTTTTTGTTTTCAGTTCTTTGCGCAGTCGGATTTTCTGAGTGCTGATGAAAACCACAATTTCACTCAAATGAGCAGTAGATCCAGAAGTGTTCAACTTACACAAGTCTGGTAACTTAGAGGGATTGTGTATTGACTTTCTCCTTTTTATCCTCGAGTCTTTAAGTGTAAAGAGAATGAGTAAGATGAGATGTTCGAGTGAGTCACTTTGGGAAAGAAGCTCCTTTTTTTTCAGCCATCTCAAGTTCTGGGTACTAACTTCTGAGAATTCCTTATAGATTTAAACATAATGTGCACAAATACATTGATACTGATGATGTGCAGTAAACAACTTACTCTTTTTTCTGTTATTTTTAGGATTCTGAGTAATAATAAAATATCCGAGCTGAAGAATGGCTCATTTTCTGGGTTAAGTCTTCTTGAAAGATTGTGAGTATTCTTTCACTGTTCTTTCTTATTGTGTTTAATGCACTTTATTTTTTTTGCAGGGAGGAGTTTAAAGCTGTTCTGATTTCTGAATCAAGGCCTAATAGGCTTTTAAATTTTACTATTAATGCGTTTGTAATGTATATTGAGCATAATGCGTTTTCATTATAAACCTTTGCTACAATCCCAACTATTCAGTATAACAAATGAGTTTTCCCAATATTTTATCATGTAGGAGTTGAATCTTAGAAAGCACATAATTGTTTAAAGCAGAGGTTGGCAAACTGTCAAGGGCCAGTTACTAAGCAGATGGAGACTTTATAAACGCAGGTTGGCTCAGCTATGTCATCGGAGCAGGAAAGCCGTCATAAATGGGGTACATCAGGGCAGCAGGGCTATTCTGTGAGATAGTGCAGTAATAAACAAATTATGGTGGATGTCTCCAGCACAGCTGTACAAGCCACAAACCAGTTTGCTGACCGCTGCCTTAAAGCATATATGCATTTTGAAAATTTATATCGTGAATTATGTATATTTTACAATAGAACTTTTGAAAAAGCATAGCAAGGAAGAAAACTTTGGTAAACTGATACTTTATTCAGATATCTGAGTATAATATCTTTCTGTTTAGAAATTTAGTTCGGGGGGCTGGAGATTTAGCTCAGTGGTTCTAGCACCTGCCTAGTAAGTGCAAGGTCCCTGGTTTGAGCCCTGTTAACCACATACAACAATACTGGGCATGGTGGCTCATGCCCACCAGCAATCAGTAATACATACCACAAATGCCGGGTGTGGTGGTTCACACCTGTAATCCCAGCACTCAGGAGGCAGACACAGGAGGATTGCTGAGTTCAAGGTTTGCCTAGACTACATAGTGAGCTCAGGGCCAGCCTGAACTACAAAGCGAGACCCTGTCTCAAAAAAAAAAAAAAAAAAAAAGAAAGGAAGGAAGGAAAGAAAAAGGAAGGAAGGAAAGAAGGAAGAAATTTAGTTCTGCTTATGAACTCAGGGCTAACAAGTGGACTTTTTTTGTGTGTTAAATTTTCATAAAGGATAGTACATTTGCTTTTGTTCTCAATCCCTTTTCAGGGTCCTGTTTCAGATTTCAAAGTACACGAGAGAGTCACACTGAATGTCCTCATTTCTGGGAAGTAACAAACGATCCTCTCTTTACCTGATTTTCTTTGCTGTCCTTTACCCTCTCTCCTCTTCTCTCCACGCTTTTCATTTACCACTTCATCCTGTGGCTTTGGCAGTTCAGTGCCCAGGACTTAAATCAGAGGTTTCAGTTGGGCAATATAAACACACCCATGAATACACGAGAGCATCCTTGGCACACTGGCACTTTATTCTCCGCATGTGTTTCTCTATTTCTATCCAGGTAGCGCTGTCAGTTCCCACACAACCCACGAGCCTCAGAGGATGGAGGCCATGCCCTCCACCCCAGGCCTGGCTATGCTGAGAATAGTCCTTAGACACATTCTGTGGCCGCCTTTGCAGGAATGGGTGTTTGAATCAATGTGGTTAAGTCAAGATGTGCTGGAGCTGTGGGGGGAGGGATTTCCTCACTGTCAGTGGAAATGAGGGTGAACTTCCATGCCAGAAGCCATCGTGCTGCCAGTTTAGACTGGGCCAGCATGCTGAAGGGCCTGGAGAGATGCCTGGGTCCTTAGTGTGGGAAGCAGTTGGTTGGCATTTTGTGTGTTCTGTTCTTGCAAAGAGAGGTGATTGTGTTTGACAAATATCCCATTGTGCACTTAGTAGGTGCTCAGGTGGTCCTAAAGAAATCTGTGTGATTGTCCTTTGACAAAGGGAAAAAAGTGTGCTGGGCCCTGAGAGGTGTGTTTGGTGTAAGAACACACTTCATTCTTGATGTTTACTCTTGATGCAACTATTATGTACCCACATAAAAATGTAGTCAGCATAGCTAATGATCTGTGCTGTGGTGTGAATCACCAGCCTTCTTCCATTTGGTTTTAAAGTTTCCTTTGTATTTGACTCTTTTGCTGATAATAAAGCTTGGGTATGGTGGAAACAAGTTACCCTGCAGTAGGGTGATAGGAAGATGCACTGTGTGTTTTAGCTAGTGCTCTGCAGAGACCTGATTCCCAGAGTGGCACTGCTGTCTTTGGTGGTAGGACACACATGTACCTTTGAAGGGCCCCTCACTGGCCCCCAAACCCATGCTGACTCTGGGGCTTGGGCCTCCGGTGTTGGAGGACACCTGTACCTGTGCAGAGCCTCTGCCCAGCACTTTGTTTGCACTGAGGAACATGGGGGACCACCACATAGTGGGCCTTATGTGGGGGAGACCTGGGGTGACTTCCTTTCTCTGCAAAGGACAATATCCATGCTCAGCACTCACATTTCTGCCTGTCTCTCCGTGACTCTTCCGTGGTGGTCCGAGAGCTGTCTTGGCTCCAGCACTGGAGAGGAGGCCACCCCGTCACCCCGTGCTTTCTTCCAGCAGCCCTGAGCCCTCCCCTGAGAGCAAGTGCTGGGTAACCCTGCTGACCTCTGTCCCCTCAGGTGTCAGCCAGCCTTATGCATGCTCCTCACCGTCCTCCAGAGTGCTCCGGATGGTTTCTCTGAGCCCTGTGGTAGCCTCTTAGGCAGCACACCTATTACTGACTGCTCCTTCTTGTCTTATTTCCCAGTTTCCTCTCAGTACATCCCTCCCTTCCCAAGTAAAGCCACTTGCATTTGTGTCTCTGTCTGGGAAAATTCCCCTAAGAGATGCAAGCAGCCATAGGCAATGTTTGCAATCCAGATTGGGCTGGAGACCCTTAAATGAAAATAATTTACCAAACAGCTTGATAATTTGGCAAAATAAGATAGGTTGTTTTAAAAAGAAGGAAGGAAGAGGAAGAAAGGAAGAAAATGTTTGGTAGCACAAGAAGTTCCTGAATCTGGAGTCAAAACTGCCAGAGGTGTAGTCTTGAAATTACTGGATTAAGCCCTACAGACAAGGGGTAGCGTTTGGGGTAGTGCACGGCTGGTGAGTAGAACGGCAAGGGCTGGCTGAGCCGAGCAGGCAGGCATGGCTTCAATTAAAGTCATTGAGGTAGTCATCTTGGCAGTTCCTCATTGTCTGTCTGTCTTTCTCTCTCTCTCCCTCTCTGCCCCACTCTCTGCTCTTTAGATGTTTGAGAAGTGATGTTTCACTCACTGTCTTACTTTCTCATTGTTGGAAAAGATGCCCGATACATAAAAGATGAAGGAGGGTTATTTAGCTCACAGTTGGTGGAGGTTTCAGCCCATGGTTGGTGCCCCCAGGCAGAGGGGAATGGCAGAGGACAAACACTCTGTGGCATGACAGGCTGGAAGCACCGAGACTTCTTTTTTTTTCCTCTTTTTTTTCTTCCAGGCTATGAGCCCATTGCTATGGCAGCCCATACCCAGGGTGGGTCTTCCCT
The DNA here is from genome assembly GCA_004025085.1 of Thryonomys swinderianus. NCBI lineage: Eukaryota > Metazoa > Chordata > Mammalia > Rodentia > Thryonomyidae > Thryonomys > Thryonomys swinderianus. The sequence goes on from PVIC010002414.1 coordinate 47,356, forward strand.
CTTTGCTAAACCCACCGTCCTCACCCAGAACTGTGCTAAACCAATCAGTGGGCTACTCCAGTATTACACACCCACAATCCAGGATCACCTAACCCTGATCCAGTCACCTCCTCAAACTTCACTTAGAAGCACATGACGCTGTGTGGGAGGCAACTTCGATGTAAACCATAACCTTTGCCATGTGTGCACTCACCTGTGCAAATGTCATCTCCTTCCCCATCTTACTCTTTCTCTCCTTCCTCCCTGCTTTCTCTCTTCCTTACAGAGTGCTGTACTTCTTGTAATGTTACATGTTCTCAGCACACACCAGGCTTGCCTACTGATCACTAATTTACTTCCCAAGATTTAATTCTACCCTAGGTGATGGGTCAAGACCATAAAGGTAACACAGCATCTGTTTATTGATAAAACCTGACTATCTAATAAGAGATGCAAAGCAGTTACGTGAAGAAAAATTTCAAAGCTTCTAAGGAGGCACAGGAGAAATGTCCATTATTTTTTCAAGGCGTTGTAGTTGGAATAATTCAGGGGCTTGGGATATTGTACCATGCCTGAGGCTAATCAGGCTATTACACACTGAGGCCGATGCTCTGAGAAGTAGTTGGAACCAACCACAAGGCTCCTCTGCTTCTGATTTCTTGTGAGATTGGAGAACTGGTCCCTGATCACTGAAATCACTCAAGTCAGGCATTCTGATACTGGCATCTAAGAGCATCTCCTGGTCCCCTGTGCTTTCTTTCCTAAAGGAGTAAGTTCTCCTACCAAGAACTTTAATTTTGTTAAAGCAGTTCTTGTGCTTCTTTTCTCTTAATGTGTTAATGACCCACTGCATTAGACTTAGTTCTGTATTCTAAAGTTAGACACTGGGGACATGTGGGGGAACGGGGATGTTAAATGAGAGAGTCTGACCATAAATATCTTTTGCAATGGCTGATTAATATGGCTATTATTAAATATTGTGTAATATGTCAAGAATTTATTATTAAAGAAAGAGTGCATCTTTAAATCATATTACTGTACTTAGTTATTCATGAGAGGTGTTTTGTGGATACACATGCAGTTCATCATGGGCCACAGATTTATGGAGTGCTCTGGTTAAATCAGTTCCTCTTGTAGACGATGTTTAAAATCTGAAAAGAGAAACTTATGTTTTTAAAAAATGGAACTGACATTATATATTTCTATTTGCAGAGATTTTTGGCTTATGCAAAACAGGTAAAAATATATGAGTTGAATTTTCCCATAAAATAATCCTGCTTCTTGAGGTGTAAGATTGGTTTTAGTTGGGGAAGGGGTGAAGGGAACCAGGGAGTTTGGGGTGGTGGTTCATTATATTTCCTGGGACTTACAAGCTCACAAACTTAGGAGACTGGGATGTTTTATGTTGGGATCGAAAATTGCATTATGAAAATTTTCAAACATAACAGAAAAATGAAAAGGATGCCATCATCTCTATCAGCAATTTATACTCAACAGTTCAACAATTATTAACATTTCACCATCATTTCTCTCCTATATTGGAATATGCCTACAAGTGCACACATTTTCTGAATTAGTTCAAGGTCAATTGCAGGCATCATACTAAAGTTTTACTGAGAAATGAAAATGATCCTGAATAAAAGGCCACTCTGAGCCGATGAACATCCCAGTGACTTTGTAGCTAACAGTAATTCACTAAAATATTTTTATAGTAAAGATCAGTCAGTGTAATTCCATCTCACAGTCTTCATTTATATTTCTGTTTCTCCACTATCCACGTGTTCCATGTTGAGTGTCTCCTCATTGGCCACAGCAGACCCTGGGCTTGAGAAATTTGTGGTCTCTTGGTAAAGACAGTTTGAGCACCCAGAGGACCATGCCATGAGAGACCTGACAAAGCAGCCATGCAATGCTGTTGTTCTCTGTTTTCTGGAAGAAGGAATAAATGAGTTGGCCAGACAAGAGGAGAGGGCTGGGGTGAGGACTGAGTTGAAATGAGACAAAGAAACCCAGGTGCACAAGTCAAACGTATAAGAAAGATATTTTTTCCCTTTTTAAAATTTTTGTTGTACTTCAGATGGAACCCAGGGCCTTCGACATGCTAGAGAAATGCTCCACCAAAAATAGTGCTTTGTGGAACATCTTGAAATGATGGGTAAATTTGAAGAGAGAGATTAAGTGGGTTTAAAGGAAGGAAGTAAGACAGAACCGGAAGAGCTGGGTAGGAGCTGTGCACAAGTGAAGAAGTGGCTAACTCTGGACATTATAAAGGCTGAAGTTTCTTCTGAGAAGAGTGGAGCTTCTGGAGGTTTCAGCTAGAGCAGAGACAGGACCAGATTCCATGCTTAGGAAGATCACTGTGGGTGAAGCATGGCTGAGAGCGGCAGGAATAGAAGTGAGAACTGCGTGCTGTGTAACTGGATGTGGGTAGTGATGGAAGGAGAGGCGGGTGACCACCATACTTTTGCTGTGTGTAATCACTTCTTCCATTTAATGTTTGCAGTACACAGAGGAGTTAGGAGACTATTACCTTCAGCATTTTGATTTAATCCTGGCCAGCTTTTTGCATGTTTACCTTATGTCCCTGTTGCTCTAGATACAGATTCACTTAGTTCCTTGAGTAAATTTTCATAATATTACTCTAAGATATTAAATCCTGGCCACTTTCTAACATGCAGTACTTGGCCAAATTTCTCAATCTTGGTGCACATGAATTTTTCTCATCTGCAGTAATGATACTAACTCCTAGGTCTTAATGGGGTGGTAAGGGACAGACTGCAACTCAGTGGATTGAGTGAGTCATTTGGGTAACTGAGTAGCCTGGAATCATGGGCCAGATATCAGATCCCTGGGGCTCACCAATTGTGATTTTTCCTTTCTGTCGACAGTGACAGGAGCTCTCCTGCTTCTGTAACCAGGGCTGCTAAGAGCTCCAAGCCCACATTGTGATCTCTAAACATCAGTGAAAACAGCAGCCCTGCTTTTGGCAGGTCCTGTAATCATGACAGCTTCTAGATCTCAGGTATTTGAAAGATGAGGACAAGGTGAATCAGTTGCCATATCAGAGGGGTGGTATGGAGAATTTAAAGTACTGTATTCCTTCATATGAACAGAAAATTTTGCACACACACACACACACACACACACACACACACCCAAAACCTGTGCCAAGTAGAGTGACTAAACACTAAGTAATTGATAGCCATCATTATTGCACTCAGGAATTTTTTGCAATTGCTCTTTCCCCTCTCCCCCTTTCCTGAAGTTGTCAATTTCTGAAAGACTTCTGGTCCACTTATTTCTTCCGTTTGCCCTCAGAGTGGACAGTCCTCTTAGGTCTCTACACCAGTCATCCATTAATGCTTAGTCTGGGCACTAGCGGGATCACATTTACCAGTGCATCCCTAGAGGAGGTCCCAAGATAGATGTGAGTTAGCGGGTTTGTGTGGGGGCGTCCCAGAAGGCTCTGACCTGGGGAGGGACACATAGAGGAGGAGACACAGGAAGCCAGCAGGGCTGTGGCCATGAGCAGAGGAGCCCTGCTGCCATGGCCAAGAGACTTGGCTGCACACCTCCCTAGGGATGGGAGCTGGCCAGCAGCTGTTGCTGCCCTTGTGACTGGTCTTCTTTGTGCATTGACCCCAGAGGTCCCAGCAGAGGCCACACAGCAGAGTGTGGTGGCCCTTGAGCCCTGAGACAGCTGACGGAGGGACAGGAGTTGTGCCTCTCACAGTCCTTCATGGTTTTCCTTTTTTGTTCAAACTTTGAGCCATTGTGTTACTTGTAGTTAGAGAAACAGAACAGCTTCTTGAAGACCAGAGAGAAGGTAGCAATTGAGTTTACCTGAGTGTCTTTAGGACTTTTTGTTCCCATCTGAGTACAGGAAAGCTTCCTGACTTTGCTGTTGAATTCTTGTGGCATATAACTATCTGAATGCTTTATTTTTGTTGTTTGTTTGTTTTTTCTTTATTGTTTTTGTTTTGCTTTTTATAACTACTGAATTCTGATCAGTGACATGCTTATTTAGTAATATAATCAAGAGATACATTCTAACATCTGTTTAGTTATTTCCTCTTTTTTTAAGTTTTAAGTATGGAGAGAGTTTTATTTAGAAAATCCCAGCTGAGCCAAAAGGAGGCCATGGTGTCGAAACCAGAGCCTGGCTGCAGAGAGCATGTGCTATGTTAGAAGAGCATGAAACATGAGAGCCGGAGGCTGCAAGGGGTTTTGAGAATTTCTGATCAGTGTCTGTCACCATGTATTAAACAGGAGGGGCAGCGTGGAAAGCCACAGTATAGGTGACACGTCACAAGGGTCTCTACTGATGAGCAGTGCAGACCTCAGCAGAGTATTTAGTGCATCTTCTAGGACACGCATCCAAAAGCTCACCCCAGTGCTGTGACTTTTGCTCCACTGATAGTTGGAATAAGCTGTTAGAAAGAAAGCAATATGGTGTGATTCCAGCCATGCAGCAGAGCATTTTCATTCACTGGTAGGACAGTACGGTTGGGAGTTCTTGGGAAGCAGATGGAAGAAGACACAGGAATCTGTCTGCACTGCTGTCTCATTGTCCTCCGATACCTGTTTTAAGTGGAGTAGCAGAGGAATGCTTGGTGCTTTGAGTTGGAGGGGTTTGAGAAGCCAGACAGATCACTCCGAGTATAGTCGTTGAGACTCCCTGGTGTGGGCTACGATGAATGACCTCCAGGAAGAAGTAGCCATTAGAGAGCTCTGAGACACAGGTTGCCTCATTGCCGCTTCCAGTGTGGCCTGGGAAGTCTCAGCCCAGATCAAGCACTAGGGAGCACCCGCTGCCCCAGCTCAGACCGAGCATTCCTCTGAAGGCCAGTGTTGTGTTGCCTGCACTGTCAATGTCCCTGAGCCATGTGTGCTCAGAAAGAGCAGTGTGGGGGCTACCCGTGGCTGTGTAAGGAGGGGCAGGGTTGAATTGCTCAGTGAGGAAGCCCAGTGTGCCTGCCACCTACTTTTGGGAGAGCTGCAGTGTGGTCCAGCCAGTGGGTGGAATGTCAGCCCCTGAAGTGGACCGTCCCTGACTTTGCACCTCTATGGGGCATCTTTCCAGACCCCATCGAAGCTCAGGCACCGAGGACAGCAACAACTTAAGCCTACTTTCCAAACAGTGTAGGTAGAAGGTAGAGGGAAGTCTAGGTGCGCACTGCTGCCCCCCAGCGGCAGGGTTCCACACGGAGTGCCCAGAGACTGCTTGGGCATCTTTGCCTTGAACTGTTTTAGAATTCATTGTGAATTTCCTTCTAACCTCACTTTATAATAAATCTGATCACAGAAGCCCACAGAGGAAAAAATAACAACAGCGAAACCCCAAATGACATGAATCTTAGAGTGTGTGTTTTCAAAGACTTAAAAATTTCAGTCTAATGATATGTCGTAAATACAGCCGCTGATGTACTTACATAACCAAAGTAGAGCAAGCTGAGGAAGAGATTAGAGAGATAATGTATACAGTTAAAGTTCAAGGATAATGTCTCGAATCATAGGAGTATACTTGTGCATTTTTGTGATACACCTTTACGCTTACATCGACCAAAGCAAAATATTTTGGAGCTGCATTACTCAAAGTTTAACTGTCAGTTATTCCTCAGGTGCTCCTGGCTTCCATTTCTTCCCATCATCATTGTTGCTGCCGTTTTCTGTGCAATGTACCTGATATTTGTTACAGTACTGCTGCGTGAGTAACTTTTATTTTATTTTTTTAACAGGGACCTCCGAAACAATCTTATTAGTAGTATAGATCCAGGTGCCTTTTGGGGACTGTCCTCGCTAAAGAGATTGTGAGTATTTGAATTGTTTATGAATTTGAACTGTTTTCTTTCAGAAGTAGCTATTAATTTATATTAGCTTGGTAAGAAACTGATATTTAATAATTTCTAGAAGTTCTTCTAGTCCAATCCCTTGCAGGAGAACAGAGAAAATTTCAGATAAGTAGATGTAGTTAATTTGCATAAATGTGATTTGTTTCCAGCTGTAAAGCTGTGTGCCTCTTAGGCTAATAATATCATTACCTTTGGCCCTGGAGGGTGGCCAAAGATGATTTGCAAGTTATGACTCCAATCAAACTATCTGTCGTAAATGACATATAAAGGGAGCACCTTTCTGTTAATGATGTGGAAGCCTTGCCATTTTCATGTGTTTTTATCGCTGTATTTTTATTTTGAAACCTAAAGACCAGTTTTTATTACTCCAAAGCTAACCTCTCACTCCCCCCATGCTCTTTTCACAATTTCTCCTATTTGAGAACAACTGCACTCAAGCCAGGCAGACTGCCTCACCCCCTGTCCTCTGCTTCTAAAGTCGGTATCGGCCACGCCTGTCACGGCACTCAGAGACTCTGGAGGAGAAGTGGGTAGTGTAGGGGAGGAAAAATAATGTCTAAGTTCTTGGCTGGGACCCTGATTACAGAAGACAGATAAGCAACAGTTACAGAACTGAGAAGACAAAGGGAAAGGACCTTGAATCTCTAAGGGCCACCCATTGTGGGAAGGCAAATAAAGGAGACACTAATAGTACTTAAAGCCTAATTAGTGATGTTTGTTTTGTAGATTCCTCTGGTGAGCTCTCAGGGCTAATAAAGGCTATAAAGTCCTCTCCAGGGGAACTTTTGTCCTTCCTGCTCCAGAGAGTATGGGAGACCTTTTTTTAAATCTAGCCCTGTTAGACAAAGAAACAGAAAACTTTTTATTGTATCTGCTTCTTCTCAGTTGCCTTCAGTTCAGAATCATCCTCATAGCATTTTCACGGGGTTTTAAAAATTCTCAACTACCACTGTTTTTATTTTGGGAGCATGGAGATTGAGCCCCAGGGCCTTGTTTGTACATACTAAGCAAGTTGTCTACCACTGAGCTACCCCCCATAACTGCTTTTTCAACTAAAATATCTTTCATCCAAAACTTAACATACATAGCTTTCCTCTCATTTCTCAGTGGGCAGCCTTAGAGGTCAGAATTCTAGAAGGGGGATGATCACAGGGTTTAGAGGATTGGCTTTGTGTATAAAAGTTACTTTTACTTTAGTCTGGGCCTTCGACTGTGGCCTTCTAGTACCGTAGCTTGTGCAAGGATGAGCGGTGACGTGTCCTGTGAGTGAAGTCTGCTCCACTCGGTGGACAGCCACACCCCCGGGAGGGAAGCTGGCTGCCAGTTTTCTTCTTTGCCACTCACTTTGTACTGTTTGCTTTAATCAGACAACTCTGAATTTGGCTGCTGCCAGTAGAGTTTGGACTCATCATAGTTACAGCCAGTGACGCCAGGCACTAAGTTCATTGAAGTCAGTGTCAACCAGGTGTCACAGTGACATCCGAGCAGCAGGGCGGAGATCCGACCCCAGTTGGCATCAGTGAAAATTCAGCAGGTCAAGGAGAGCAGGGAGCTCAGGAAGCCCAGAGCAGGGTGAGCGTAGTGCAGCCCTAACAGCAGCCAAGAGCCTGGATGCAGAACAAAGTCTGGTCCCAGAGAGGGGTAGCACCAGCTAGGGTATAGCCGCTGGTGCTGGAGGTCTTGAGGGCTCAGCCGGCAGGTGTACTGAGCAGCCCAGAGTCACTTGGGAGAAGAGGAGCTCAGTTTAGGACGTGATGGTCACACTGGGTCAGTGCGCACCTACACCCAGGGGACCGTGCGTCTCCAGCAAGAAGTACAGGCAGGACTCGACCTAGCCTGTCAGAAACCTTGGCTGAGACTCCTTCTGGTTGATTATGATGCTTAAATCTGAGACATCATCATATCTCAGATGGGGCCTCATTATTCCCTCTCTGGCCCACACCATGGCTTCCCCAGCTTGTTTGGGAATGTGAAGGTTTCTGCTACACTGAGATAAAGGTTGGAGGAAATTTGACTATTAATATAAACAGTTTTATGAAGATGTTTTAAAGATATTACAGAGGTTCTCCATCTAGTTCTTTTTTTTTTTTTTTTTTATGAGACAGGGTCTTGCTTTATAGTTCAGGCTGGCCCTGAGCTCATTATGGAGCCCAGGCAAGCCTCTACCTCAGCAATCCTCCTGCCTCTGCCTCCCGAGTGCTGGGATGATAGGTGTGAGCCACCACCCCCGGCACTGTGGTATGTAGTGTTGCTTGCTGGTGAGCATGAGTCACCACGCCCAGCATTGTATGTGGTTACCGGGGATTGAACTCAGGACCTTGCCCTTGCGAGGCAGGCGCCAGAACCACTGAGCTAAATCTCCGGCCCCATCTAGTTCTTGATCCTAAATAATTTCTCAAGTACAGCCATCTAAAATAAATTTTAAAAATTCATGTTTGGTAGCATTTAATTTAATTACTGATATTGTACTAGGCATTGCCTTAGCATTTTTTCATTGCATTACACATTAAGTAGTCTCTTGTGTTCTTGCCTAGGAAGGTAATTGCCATTTATAATGTACTTCCCAGTAGAAAATACATTCTTAATTCCAAACAGCTGACTTGTAATTGAACTTATGGTACACAACTTGCAAGCTGAAGGAGTCCTGTGTGTAAACCAAATGGGATGTAAAGATACTCTGCAGTTCCTTATAGAGACAGGCACTTTTTCTTATGAACCCTTAAATCATTCTTCTCAACTGTACATCCCTCTCAACAGCCACACATAAACCATTTTTATAAGTGTATTATGCCTTTGCCTCTAGTTTATAGATAATTTGAATCAGGAAGATTAAGCAGCTTTCTGAAAAATTAACTACCAGAAATAGGTGAAACCCAGACTCATTCAGTTTCTTTTTTGCTTTATCAACAAATTCAAGTTGATTCTTAACCCAAATGAAAACCCATTGTCAATACCTAAATTCCATTTTAAGTAGGTATAGCTGTAATGAAATTGTTTCCCAAAGAATCAATGGTAATTACACCATTTAAAGCTCAGAATTGAGACAGGATAATGAATAACATCCAGAAATGCTTGTTTAAGCAACAATTCACAAGATAATGCCTAATTTTCTTAAACAGTAAAACCAAGAAATAAAAGGAAACTCTACTAGTATAAAAAAAAAGAAGTCTTGTGCTATCGAGTACTTAAATTTATTATCCTGAGGTGGTGGAGGGATTTATCATGCAGATGAAGATCTGTGTTGCTTAAGATTCTTTTAGCCAAAGTTGCCATAAGAGAAGGAAATAGAGTCATGAAGTTCCTGAAAATTAGGGTGAGATAGCTTTGGAGTCTGCAGCAGAAAAAGCAAATGAGTAGTACCTGCTTAAATGCTGTGTTACTGTGATTCGTAGTCAAACTAATATGTTTCTTACCCATTATACAGATTAAATGTAGCCATTTTCATTTGGAAATGGTGCTTTAAATGACTTTTCTAGAATAATTCAAAGTATAATTCAAAGAATCTGCACTTCTCCATGACAGAGAATAACGTAGACATTAAGGGAAAATATGACAGAGAATTTTTGGAAGTTTGATTGAGAGAGCTCTTTCTAATAATTTTGTTGAAATTCAAACTACATTAAATTATTCAAACTTAACTAAAAATAAAGATATCTGGTGTAGGGGTTTCTTTGATAGAGTGTAGCAAGTCCTCTGATGATAACAGTAAAAGTATCTCAACTCGAAAGTAACAGAAACTGGAGACTGTTATCTTCGAGCTTTATCCTTTCACTTATAACTAATGCAGGCCTCTGATTAAATGCAGAATTAAAATTGTTTTCATTTTTGGTGTAAAGTAAAATGAGTGGAGAAAAAGAATTTTTGTTTTCTTGCAGTATTGACATTCAAATCCAAAGCCTTTTCACACTGACTACATCCCCATTCATTCTTTCTTTCGTTCATTCATTCGGGGTCTCAAAGCTGTCAAGTTCCCCAGGCAGGGCACCATATTTGTAATCTCCCAAGCCTCCTGCCTCACCTGTCCAAAGTGCTGGGATTACAACAAGCAAAATACCAGCTAAAAATGTCGCACATATGAAAAGAAAAATATAAAGTGAGGAGAAGAGAAAAATACTTAGAAAATAACATTTGTCAGGAAATAGGAATTGGGTCTGACCAAAAACATAATTGGGTCATTACCAAGTACTGTTAGAGTAATTGGGCTTGAGACTAAATGACAGATCTGTAAAGTAAAAGCAAACTCAGTTGTTTGTTCATTACCGTCCATACTTCTGAGTAGTTAAGTAAAAGCATTAAGTTTCAAATGTTCTTGAGGAAGTAAAAGTTCCATCATTTTGATAATGTACACTTTTATCCATTATCTGTTATTTGCGGGTTGAGATTGGGCTCAGTTCTCCAACTGCCCTGGCATAATTAGCTCTGTAGGTCAGCCAAGAAACTGTTTCACACACAGTAAGACAGATTGAGTCTTCCTTTTACTCCCTGGCTTTATCTTGACTAATTTTGCAGGAATCAGTGCTTGAAACATAATTAAGTGGCGCTTAGTCTGTGGTTACCAGAACTAAGTGAAAGTAAGAATCCTTTTCTTGAGTGCTATTCGTATTTCCCTGGAGGGGAGCAAGTATCTCAGAGATCTAGAAGGAAGAAAGAAGTGGTGTGATATGTGGATGCCATTCCTGAGTATTGAGTGTGTAAGGCATTTATAACATAAGAGAACTAACTACAGGTATTTCCGTCCTTTCTCCTTAGGGACCTGACCAACAATAGAATAGGATGTCTGAATGCAGACATATTTCGAGGACTCACCAATCTGGTTCGTCTGTAAGTACATTTTCTTTCCTAATAAGACACAAGGTATTCCCTGAACCAGAACCTGAGTGTTTGTGAATACCTATGATATATTTAATATTAAAAGCCAACTGTAGTGATTATAAAAGCAATAAGGGACAATAAGCTTACAGTTAATCATGAAGTAATGGCCTCAGTACAGGTGGGGTGTCCCTTATGCAAACTATTTGGGACAACAAGTATTTCCGATTTTGAATTTTTTCAGTTATTGGAATATTTGCTTGTATATAATGAAGCAATCTTGGAGTAAGACACAAATCTAAGCATAAAATTTATGTTACACATATACTTTATACACAGACCCTGAAGACAGTTTTGTATAGTGTTTTTATAACTTTTGTGCATGATAGATAAATAATAGGAAACAGTACTGGATCTGGTGCAAATGGGAAATGGTCTAAAAGACAGAGGGACAAGGGGGAGGGAGGGAGGGAAGAAAATGGAACATAGAATTAAGATGTTTTATGTGCATATACCAGCTCCCCATAATGACTGTGATTATTATGTATTGAAAACGTGCCAGTAAAATAACATTTTTAAAAGAGTAGAAATATTTTGTGCATGAATCGAAGTGTTGTAGCATGGAATTTTCTGCTATACTGTCATGTTAATGATCAAAAAGTGTTGGGTTTTAGAGTATTTATGATTTCATATTACCTGATTAAGAATGCCCAACCTATAATACATTAATACACCATACACATACATGTCCACACACAGTTGTACACATAATGTTGCATGTACAGAAGATGGCACATTCACATTAATGGATGTGATTGAAAGCTTTGCTAATCCAGGGAAAATTTCTGGAAGCAATAAAAAGCAAGCTGATGTTCTAGAAGATTTGCAAATATTAAGCCAGAAAAGAAGCTGAATTTTAGATGTTTGCAGGAGAAAAGAGAACAATACCGATTTTTCTAGGGGAGGCCAGTGAACTTTACATATGCCTCTGACCATGTGATTTCTTGTGAACTTTTCTGAGCTTCTGTTTTTTTGTTTATAATGAATGATCAATAGGATTTAAGTTATTCAAAGGCTTAAATTGTTTGTACCTGTCTATCTGTAATTTACATATAATATGAATGTGAAAGAACTTTGTATAACCCATCAACTTTTTAAGTAAAGGTATTCCCTTTGGGAGTAATTAGAAATAAGGCTGCTGACCTATGAAGCTTTATTCTGGAGATACATGAAAAGCAGACAGAGGCTTAGATTCAGGAAAAGGAACCCAGTGAACAGTGTGAGAATGGAACACAGCCCGGAGTAATGTTTTAGATGAGCAGACTGGGAGTAGGTTCACCAGGACATGTCCTATTTCCAGTGGAAGATCTGACACAATGGCCTTCTCTTGGTTCCTTTTCCTTGGAGCTTTTTAGAAATGTTCTTTTGTTTCATTTAGTTAAGTTTGAAAAAGCAATTAGAAGCTTAAGTGGAAAGATTATTTTGTGTGTACAGTAAGAGAAGACTTCTGGTCATTATTGCACAGATGACTCCCAGTTTGTCAGAAGACCTGTAGATTTTTTCTTTCCTAGTGTCCTTCAATGTGAGGAGAGGTTATGGCTTAATTTATGTTTCTAAATAAAAGACTGATTTTGGCGAGGTGTGATGATGCCTACAATTTCAGCTACTTGGGAGGCTGTAGCAGAAGAATTGAGAATTTGAGGCTAGTTTAGACAATTTAGTAAGCTTGTCTCAAAATAAAATAAAAAGAGCCAGGGATGTAGCTCAGTGGTAGAACATTCCTGGGATCAGTCCTCAGCACTGCAGAAAAAATAAACTTGAAATGCTGTACTCCTGAGTTGAAATTAAATCAGTCATTTTAACTCTTGTAACTGAGGTGCAAACATAACCTTCTCAGTGGTTTTAATTTTGTGAGACATTTGTATCTTTATTTTCCCTTTATTATTATGTGTTTGTGATGCATAATAAATCCATTTGTCTTGAGAGTTGGTACATAACATGTAACTACATCTTGATCTTTTTTCTTTCCCCTCCCACTCTCCTTTTTTCTGTATCCTCAAATTCCCCATATCCCATTCCATGTATTTTTAGTTTTGAGGACTGCTTTATATTTCCTCTAATTCTACTTTTATGAAAGATTTTTATTGTATTTTTGGATAGCTATGACTCAGCACACAAACCCAGAGTGTACTATTATGTGGATTTTAGTCCAGATTGATTTTTAGCATTGGGCCTGGGATTTAACTGATCAACAGATGTCATTTAGGTAGTGCTGGGGGAGAGAGCTTTGGCTAGGGCAAGTTACTATTTTATGTTTATTTCTTTTTTCCTCTGCCTCAAAAGTTCAAGGTTTTGGTAGTTTAGGCACAACTTAGGTCATATTTTACATTTTCACTAGTTACTTGATTCCAGTTGTGAGAATTTACAGGACATAGAACACAGTGGACATTTGCCCAGGTCAGTTATTAAGACATAAAAGTAGCACCATCAGGCTTCCAGTTTTGAGATTTGGCTGAGATGATATAATAGCTCATGTAAAAAGAGATTATTTGGGCTCTTATAAAAGCATTGATCTGGGTGAGAATACAAAAATACACCAGGCTTAAATGTTTTAAATACAACCCTCCCACCCACACTTTTTTTTCAGTACTGGATATTGAATCCAAGGCCCCACTGAGTTACATCCCCAGGCCTTTGTTTTTTGTTGTCATTGCTTTGTTTTGTTTTTGAGACAAGCAGAGTATCATAGTATTAGTTGAGCCCAAATTGGGCTCAAATTTGTAACTCTCCTGCCTCATCCTTCTAAGTAGCTGCAAGTTTAGGTGTGCACAATCACCCGTCTATAAAAGAAAATGGTACTTGTAGTTTCTTAGTATTCTAGGCTGTATTACTGTGAAATTGTACATCATAATTGGAGTCCATATAGGTGTAGAGCAATGGTGGAGAATCTATGACACGTGTGTCACAGTCGCTATTTGCTCCCATTGAAGCTCTAAAGGTTCGCCATCGCTGGCGTAGAGCTGTGATCTGGGAGCCCTACTTAAGTGCCTCTTGAAGACTACTCTCACACTTAGGACTCTGAGCTCTGTGAGCCAAACCATGGTCTGGTCCTGAAAGCCAGTCACAGCCTGCCTGTATTTCAAGAATGGAGAAGATACTCTCAATCTAACAAGTGGAAAAAGAAGATCCAATGAGTAATATGGCATGTCAAACTCTCTTTAGAAGCCGGAGAGGTCCTGGAAGACACCTGAAAATGAATTCTGAGTGGATCACTCTTCAGTTCTTTTCTCTGCCATTTCTTCAGCAAACTCTCTGGGTCACCTAGGCAGCAAGGACCTGAGACCCACTGGGCCTATTTAGTAAGAAGTCTGGATGCTGAGGCCCTTTGAGAGGCTATGCAAGACAGTCGAACCTGTTCTTGCACATGCTTCTCATCATTTTGAAATAAGCCCTAGAGTTGGGGTTGTAGTTACACTTTGAAAAACAGCTTTCTCCAAGTGACTCAGAGGCCTCAGTGGAGATAGGTTGGGGTTGGTGGTGCAAAATTGATGACCTTCCCATATTGATCTCTGCATTCCCTGAGTGAACGTCCCCAGATAAATGGCACTGCACTCCAAAGGGTGTCCACGCTCTGCTGCTATCATGTCCACAGAAGCACCATGCATTCTCTGTCCTTCCTCAGGAAGTTAGTTTTAAACCTGTATTTTTACCCCAGAGATGTCTGTCCATAGTATTTTTTCTCCCAAAAATCTTTGAGTCACATCTGTAACAGCTTCGCATATAATTGTCTTCATGCAGAAAATTATACATATTAAATGTTTCCCTTCATACCATCATGCAAACATATACAGAAGTTATGAATAGTATTGTAGTAAACCACATGAAAGTATGAAATCTGTATTTCCTCTCTCATTTTGGTCACACCATTATGAGATTGCCCCTGTCAATAAATACATAGATGATAGATAGATAGATAGATAGATAGATAGATAGATAGATAGATAGATAGATAGATAGATAATAGATAGATAGAAAGATAGAAAGATAGATAGATAGATCAATGTTTATATATAGATTGATATATATCTATATATATTCACATTTTTTCTATTCCCCCCCACATCTATAGCCACATGTATAGAATTTTTTTAATTGAATTCTTTATTGGTACAATTTATATACATCTCACAATCACATATAACATTGGGGAATCTGTGCCAGTATATGACACAAGTTAATTCTCATTTTTACCCATATCCCTACCCACCCATACCTCCCTACCCCCTATATACATGCTCTTTTATTTTCTTTCTGAATCATATTTATTCCTTACCCTCATTACATTCCCACACCAAATTTCCTATGGAAATTTCCTATTTTACAAAAACTGTCATACTTTCTAGAGCTCATTTGCATCAACAGGTGCTCATGTCAAAGAGAAGATCCGGTATTTGCTTTTCCGTGATCTATTTATTTCACTTATTAGTATATCCTCCAGGTGTCTCCATTTGCACATAAATGAATCGATCTTGTCTTTCTTTATGGCAGAATAATACTCCATTTTATTTTTTAAAAACACATCTTCTTTATCCAGTCTCCAGTTGATGGGCATTTGGGTTGGGTTTCCAAGATTGAGCTATCACGAACTGAGCTGCTATGAACAAGGGTATACATCTGTCTTTCCAATGTGGTTTTTTTAATTCTTTTGGGTATATTTCTAGCAGGGGAATAGCAGGGTCAAATAGGACCCCTAGTCCTAGTTTTCTGAGAAATCTCCACACAGATCTCCCAATGGTTGTACAAGTCTGAAATCCCACCAAAATTTTAAAATATGCAGTGTACTCGTTATCCTACTTTAGAAAAATGTACCAATAAGACAGTATTTGTTGACTCAGTTCACACTTTTTCATGTTTACTGAATTTCTCCTCCATTAAACATAAGCCTTGGTAGACACCCCTGTATATGTACACAGCTCATGTGTCATACACATGTAACTTAAGTATGCTTAGCAAGAAACATGTGGATTATGAAAACTGAGACGGTAAAAATGACAGCATCAAACAGGGAAGGGAGCAGGTGGCTGACTGCCCTGCTGCACCACCCAAGATACCTGCTGTGACCTGTGACTGGCTGTGCTCAGTGTGAGCTCTTGTGTCATTTTCAGCCGCCGTTGTCTGTCAGCGCAGGAGGGTGGGCCATGTGCTGTAAAGATTGTAATGTTGCATGGCCCCAACCTCAAGCCAGTTACTTTACTTGATGTGCAGCCAAATAAGAAGGGTTTTTTTTCCCTGTAACAATGGAGGAAAATTGGTTTGTGTTGGAACTTACTTTCTAGTGTTTCCTTTCCCTTTTTTCTATGATTTCTGAGGGAAACCGTCTAACAATAAACATACTAGAATCCACTGGTGGCTATGAAATGAAATTTTTCTGTTTACATTTAAATTCTACTTTTGTAAGATGGATTTTTTTTTGTTTCTGAATATTATGAAATCTTGAGATGATCTAAACCGGATTTTGATGTAGATGTGTAAGGAATTCATGCGGTACTCACTTCAGCAGCACATGTACAAAGAAAAAAGAATTAATGTGTATGCATTGCCCAGTTTTGGTACTTTGCAATCAGAAGCCTTCTTTATTAAGCCTTACACCCCATCTCTTTACACTGCTCACATTGTCAACAGTAACAGTGTTCATGTAAGTTCATGTAGAAGGGCATCATAAAAGTACATCTGCCCATTGTAATGGGATAAATGCTGTTTTCTTAGAATGTTGTAGTGATTCATATTCCTGTCAGGCAAGTATCTTTTTCAAGATTCATGCTTGGATTCCACTCTGACAGGCCAGAAAAGAGAAAATTGTCCCTTTTCATTGGTCTTTCAGTCTGCACATGCGCATTTTTGCTTATTTGTTTAAAGTTCTGAGACACTTTTGTGACAATCAAAAGCATTTCATCCAGACTTTCTGCCTGGAAAAAAACATCCTTAAGCTTATGTAAAGCAAGTCTGGGCTCTTCTTACTGAACGTCCCTGGGTAGTGAAGAGCTATCATTTGAGAGCTTCCTGTTTGCAGGTGTGGAGAGAGCTGCGCCCCGCCCGCTCCTCCTCTCCTTTTGCTGCCCTGCGGGGGTCCGTGGAAAGAGTGCTTTCTCTCTCTCACTGGTGGAGGTCCACGGGGAGCCAGAGGGGAGCGCTGCTTCTGTTGTGCCTTGTGAGGGTTCTAGTTCTGAACTCTGCCTGTTCTTGATATATAAGAGGCACCGGACAATCCTGTGGGAGTTTGGTCGTGTTGCCATTTTCTCAGAGCTGCCCATCCTGTTTTACTGTCCAAAGTCCCCACAGGTGGAGTACACATCCTTCGCGACCTGCCCACTTTTTCAGATGGCCGCTCCAGCGTGATTCAACGTGTGCCTCCATTCTAGCCCACGGGCTTAGAATCAGACCAGGAAGAAACACAACTCCCGTCCTAGGGCTGTTGCAAACAACACCAGTTGCAGCACAAGTGTAGGATATTAAAGCCATCAGATACAAGAGAGAATGGAAAGGTTATGTAATGGGCCCAATACCCAGGTTACATTGTAGTCAGCGTCTCATTTTAGCTCCTGGACTCAACATTCTGATAGAAAATTACAAAAGGTTGCCTAAGCCTAGGTGTCTATAACAGGCTTTATTGGGGGAAAGTAACCAGCTAGAGCACTTCCTAGCAATGATAGCATGACTGAAGAAGCAATAACCCATACAGGCATATTATATAACCTAGGGGGCGGGAATAGGGCAACAGGAAGTGGAAAAGCACCATACACTGCTCTAATTGGTGGATCTCTCCATGACAAAGTAATGACATCAGGGGTCAAAGGGAAGGAGGAGTGTTTCTGGCTAAAGTGGCTATTTTGGCTTTGTTCCAGGAAGCAGGAGGGGTTATGGGAAGGAGTGTGCATCCCACCACAGTGTGCCATGAATGAGGCTTTTTTTTTTTTTTTTTTTTTTTGAGACAAGGTCTCACTTTGTAGTTCAGGCTAGCTCTGAGCTCACTATGTAGCCCAGGCAATCCTGGAACTCAGCAATCCTCCTGCCTCTGCCTCCTGAGTGCTGGGATTACAGGCGTGAGCCACCACGCCCAGCTGAATGAGGCATTTTGACGGAGAAATGCCCCACTGGCACAGTTTTGAACCGGCAGACCTATCACATTCTTCTTCCCATGTTTTTTCTCAATCTCAGTGTGACCAGTCTTTAAGATTTTAATTCCCCCTCCCCTACTTTTCAAACGATGGACCATGAAGATGTGAAGAGTTATTTTGAACAAATCCAGTAAAGCATCTTTTAGGATCACCTGGTATTATGCAGGAAAATCTGTGAGGAACAATGTTTTGTAATTTGGGAGGAAAATAATTTCACAATTAAAACTAGGATTAGGTCTAGTTTTCCCACTTACAGGACAGCTAAGGCATGTCAGAATATAACTATCTTCACCTCCTGTAACAACAAAGACCCCAATGGTCCCATATGCTGTGATGTTCCAGGGTAGAACTATAACAGCTGAAGACACCCTGTAGGGTGT
Organism: Thryonomys swinderianus; assembly: GCA_004025085.1. NCBI lineage: Eukaryota > Metazoa > Chordata > Mammalia > Rodentia > Thryonomyidae > Thryonomys > Thryonomys swinderianus. The sequence continues at coordinate 65,551 of PVIC010002414.1, forward strand.
AGTGAACCTGCTGCCCTCTAATGACCTGTTACATTTGTTACTCCTGACCCCTGTTATTTGCTGGCCTCTGAGTGACCTGTGACTTCCTTACTCCTGATACACTAAATAAAAGTGTGGTAAGCTTGGCCTTTTGACTTTGCTGCCTAGAGCAGCGTGGATCACGCCCAAGCTCAGCTTCCTAAGTCTCATTTCTGTCTATATATTAATTTTCCTTGTGCTGTCGAGTTCACAGGAGACTAGAACCTAACTGCAAAGGTCCTAGTTATGTCCCCTTTCCCTGTTCCCTACAAAAACTCTTACCTGGTATTAATATTTTTTTAAATGGTTGCAACTGCTTTGTCTAGGGTTAAGAATACCTTTTCTCCACTAGTCTTGGGAAAAATTTACTAGCTGGTCATCCTGGTCAGCACTTTGATGAATTCTTTATCACATTATATAAAGATTATTGAGCACTTAAAATGTGAAAAAGTATTTGATATAAATTGTAAGCATTTGTAAAAGTGAAATTATTTTCTCTTTTTTTTTCCAGAAACCTTTCAGGGAATTTGTTTTCTTCACTGTCTCAAGGAACTTTTGATTATCTTGGCTCATTGCGGTCTTTGTAAGTAAGAATTTTTTTTTTTTACTTAGCATATATTCATTTTTGAAAATTAAAAGTGTTCATTATGTAGTTTAAGAGATTTCATGAGGAACATCTTTTGAATTTACAAAAATGTCACTCTTAACTGGATAAACTACATTCACACTGAAAAGTGCACAGTAAATCTCAGTAATGCATTTTAGGGAAAGGTGGCCATTTTCTTCTTGGAATCCTTTACCACTCTAGTCTAAGTTCAGAGTAACTAAGTTGGTGATTGTTTCTCTTTGACTGTGTTTTCAAATCAGCAAGTGTATTTGTTGTTTCACTAATTAAATCCCTAAAGTGTAAAATAACCTCCTGATGAAGAATTTGTGGTGAAGAATATTTTCTATCTTAAGGATTTAATTTTATCTTGTAATCACTGTCCATACTGAATTCACAACTTATTACTGATGTTTTTAGGGATGTTTATTGAGAGCTTGCTTTATGAAGTTGGTGTAAAATCTTGCTTACACAGTTATATGTAACTTTGTAAGGACTGGTTAATTATTTTCTCCAGAAAAAATTTGCTGAGTCACTTTTGAAAGTGACCATATCTCTAAGTAAACTTTATCCCAAACTGTAAGCTACACGAACGTCTGTTGCAATTACTGTTCAATTTATTGTTTTCAGTTTTCCTCTGCCTTTGTTCAGTGTACGTACACTTCTGGCCTCTCTCTTTCGACATTTTTGTGGCACTGAGGAGTCAAACCCAGGGCCTTCCCATGCTTTGCCTCAGCCCCTTTCTTTTCACAAATGTGTCATTCCAGTCCCTTCAGCAGTTTCTCCTGGAAGATAGCTGGAGTAAGCAGTAATGACTCACCTAACTGCTCCCTATCTGTGGGGTTGTATGTGCTTCCAGAGACTCCTCAGGTCAGATTTTCTGTGGTCTCTCTTTTCAGAGCCGCTACTTTACTGGCCAGAAGGCTGCTTGTGAGTTGGAAACGGCTCCTTTGACACCTTGAGCAGGCTCACTTCTCTGGATTTTGATATTCATTAGCTGATTGATTGCAGTACTGGGGGGTTAAACCTGGGCTTTTGCATTTAGTTACATCTCAAGCCCTTGTTATTTTTATTTTGAGACAGAATCTCACTAAGTGCTGATTTGTCCAGGCCGGGTTCAGACCTAAGATTCTCCTGCAGCCCTGTCGCAGTGTTGAAATGATAGGTGCGCATTGCTCACCCTGTTTTGTTTTTTGTTGAGTCCAGGAATTGAACCCAGGCCATGGCACAGGCTGGGCAAGTGCCTGCTTCAGAGTCACATCCTTGTCCCTTAAGAAATAAAATTTCAAAGGAGAGTCTGACTTTTTAAAGTCATGGGTAGCAAGAATATGGAAGTATTTTCATCCAAAAGAGAGAAATATTGCCACTGCCTTTGCCTGGCAGCGTCAGGAACTAACCAGAAGGTGGTGCTCAGAAATTAGAAATCGGGCCAGGGATTTAACTCAGTGGCACCACGCCTACCTTTCAAGAACAAAGGGCCCAAACTCAGTCCCCAATGCTGCAGAAAAAAAGAATTAGAAATCAGGTTGTTGGGCCAGAGATTAAGCTCAGTGGTTCCATCGCCTGCCTAGCAAGTGCAAGGTCCCTCGTTCAATTCCCAGTGGTTCCATCGCCTCCCTAGCAAGTGCACAGTCCCTGGTTCAATTCCCGGTAACCACATACAACAGTACCGGCTATGGTGATTCAGTGCCTACTGGCAATTAGTACCACACAACACAGTGCTGGGTGTGGTGGCTCAAATTTGTAATCCCAGTACTCAGGAAGCAGAGGCAAGAGGGTTGCTGAGTTCAAGGCTTGCCTGAGCTACATAGTGAACTCAGGACCAGCCTGAACTACAAAGTGAGACCCTGTGAAAAAAGGAAGGAAGGGAGGGAGGGAGGAAGGGGGGAGGAAGGGAGGGAGGGAGGGAGGGAGGAAGGAGGGAAGGAAAGAAATCAGGTTGTTATGATGCTATTATTTTTAGAATTTGTTTTCTCTGTGCTTTTTCCTCCTCCTTCCCCCAAACTAATGAGTAGATCCCTGTTTAAATGCATTGTTAATATTAGACATATACAGGTTTAGGTTTGTTCTTTGCACTTTGTTGATTAGGTTCAATGAAGTGTTTTACATTCTATTGCACTTATTTATATTTTGTTCCTGCTATTATATGATAGTCTCCATAATGGCATCTTGTTAATTTTATTAGCTGGATTTAGCATAATGTCAGATATATGAATAGTCAATGCTTACTGAAAAGTGTTTATATAGTGTATATATCCCGTTTTTCTGTGTACATCATCTCAAAGGCTATGACAAAGTTTCCTGCCTCCTCAAAAGACAGTTCTCTGTTTTCTTTCATATCAAGTAGGAAATATTCTTACTTTTGTGTTTGATTTGCTGAGTCTATATGCCTTAAGTTTGTAAGTATCTGTGGTGTCACCTGGTGCATAGGAAAAAGTGTCAGAAATAGTTGCCTCCCCTTGGGGACCGTACAGTGTTGTCAGATGTCTACAGCTGAATATAGCCACAAAGAATCATCCTTGCATTCCTGTATATTGCTAGTCTACTTCCAAAATTGACAGGAAAGATTGACACATTTAGACCAGGAAATGTGGCAAATATACTGAAAAATTAGAGGAGGCTTCAAGATTTAAAATCACTGCCTTATGCTTTATAATAAATATAGGTTTAATAGACAAACAGAATGGGGATTTGGTATTCCAGAGCTTTAGGATTATGAGACTTGCTGCATAGAAGAGGAATATCTGATGACTTTTCTTTGCATACCAACTTTGGTTCAAAGTAGAGTTCTAGGATCAGTGGGGAAAAAGGTTGAGGCCCAATATTCCAGTGATGGTCCTTGGCTAGAAGGATGTGGATCCCCAGGTGATAGTGTATGGCACAGGCCTGGTAGACAAGAGTAGAGTTATTCATTACAACAGGAAGGTATGCCACTGTAAAATGGCGCTACTTAATTTCCTTCGCTGTAATCTCTAATTTGTGTGTTACAGAGAGTTTCAGACTGAGTATCTTTTGTGTGACTGTAACATACTATGGATGCACCGCTGGGTGAAGCAGAGGAACATCACTGTACGGGACACCAGGTGTGTTTACCCTAAGTCACTGCAAGCTCAGCCAGTCACAGGTGTGAAGCAGGAGCTGTTGACATGCGGTAAGGAAGAAATCAGAACTGAGCAAGTCTGTACCATATTTTGATTACTACTGTGTTGGTTTTTTGGTTTTTTTGTTTGTTTGGTTTTTTGTATTTGTTTTTTGTGTTTTTTTGACAAATTGTAAGATTCTCTTGATGGACCAGAAATCAGACAGTTACTCTTAGAGGATTTGGTATAAGTTGACAACAGTTAAGCCAACTCGATTAGAAAGCATTGTTTTTTTCAGTTGGTCTTCAAGACATTCTTAAATTCTGAACAGCTTTATGGAAAGTGAGTTCAAAGAACAGCACAAAGAGTGAGATTTTCCATCAGTTGGAAAAATCAGGGATTTGTTCACAGTAATAAAATCTTAAGATGCACACATATTTGTTGATGGAAGTGTGAGTTGATGTAATCTTTGCTTTTGTTTTGTTTGATTTTTTTGTGGTCCTAGGGATAGAATCTAGGACTCCAAAGTGTGCTAGCCAAAAACTGTATTACTGAGCTATACCACCATCCCCATGATACAATTGTTTTAAGTATGTGTCAGTGTAATTAAAAGACTGATAGAGTTAGATCCAGTAACTCAATGTCTAGGAGTTATTTCATTTAATAACATTGGATGCTTATGCAATTTATTGAAAATTTATCTCTAAGCATATCCTCAGTTTTCAGAAATAGAAATGTTCTAATTGCTTCTTTTTTAATTGAATTCTTTATTGGTACATTTTATAGACACCTCACAATCACACTCAACATTGGGGAATTTTTATCAGTACATGACACAAGTTAATTCTCATTTTTACCCATATCCCTAATACATCTATTCAACAAAAGTATAGGTAGCACTTGAAAATAATCATTTTGAAAAATATCTGAAGTAATGAGAGAAATAACATATTTATCATAACAAGTATAATCTATAACATGACAAAGGGAGTTTCAGTACAGCATTTGTATTTGGAAATAAACATTTATTTCCTTTTCACTTTCATTATCATTTTTTCATTTCACAAGTAAAATATGTTCACTGAATAAAAATTAAGGTTATGAAGAGAAACAAAATGTTTCTAAAAGCAAAGAAACAAAGCTCATTTGGACATTCTTATCACTTGTAAACAGGTAGTGTTGAGACCTTGATGTTATCTCTTATAGCTTTTTTTATAATCTGACAAAAATATCACACTGCAAGATACTTCATAACCTTTTGAAAGGTTAAATTATGTAAACTTATCTCCTTATCACAAAGTACATGTTTAACGATGCATTGTATAGTTGTAGCTATAATTTAACAACTTATTACTGCATATTTAGCTTGTTAATAAATTCTCACTCCATAAATAATGCAGTGATTAATTTCTCTGTGTATATTTTTGCATGTTTGCTATTATTCTTTAAGATGCACTACTGTTAAAAATAGAATTGTTGTGTTACACAAACGAGCTAAATAATTTAAAGCTTATTGAGCTAACTACATTTTTGCATATATATTTTTAAAATCTTTGCTTATTTTTCTGACTGGAAGGAAGTATTATTAAAAAATGAAATTTTAAGTTTTTCTGTGCTGGAGATGTAGCTCAAAGGTACTGCATCTGCCTTGTAAGTACAAGGTCTTAAGTTCATTAAAGGTACTGTAATTTGTTTTCAAAAGTCTCATCTTGGGCTGGAGATTTAGCACAGTGGTTCTGGTACCTGCCTTGCAGGTGCAAGGTCCTGAGTTCGATCCTTGGTAACCACATACAATGCTGGGCGTGGAGACTCACACCCACCAGCCATCAATACCACATACCACAGTGCCAGGCGTGGTGGCTCAGGCCTGTCATCCTAGCACTCAGGAGGCAGAGGCAGGAGGATTGCTGAGTTCGAGGCTTGCCTGGGCTACATAGTGAGCTCAGGGCCAGCCTGAACTACAAAGCGAGACCCTGTCTCAAAAAAAAAAAAAAAAAAAGTCTCATCTTAAAGTGGTAAACGTCAACGTTTATTACTGGTTCGATTTTCTAGATTTAGGTATTGTTACACGACTTGTTTTTTACTTTGATTCTGAACATTTAATAGTGTTAATGGTACCATCAAAAAGGAAGAACTAAATACCAGAACTGAATAGAAAATGGTTTCATTTTAATTTTACTTAAATTTTTTTTTATCTATTACTGAAACATTAGTTTGGTGTTCATTACTTTAACAGAATACCTGAAGCTGGATAACTTTATAACAAAAATAAATATTTTATCTTAACAGTTTTGAAGGTGGGAAGTTCAAGATCAACTTACCTTACTGGTTTGGCTTCTGGTGAAAGCCTCAGGGTTGATAACCTCATGCTAGGAACATAGGTGGGAACAAGAGTCAAGCAAGACTAACAAGAGAGCAGTTGGCGGGTCAGGCTCTGGTGAAAAACAGCTTGCTCTCATGACATCATACTCCAGGAGAGCAGCTTACTCTTGTGAGGAAGAGGCCACCAGTGAATCCATCGTTACACTCTAGGCCTCCTCTCTTAGAGGGTTGGTCAACTTTCACCTTGCCAACCTGGAATCAGGTTCTAATCCAAGTCCTTGAGGGCTGGATCCAAGCCATAGCCCTGTGTAACTTTCTTTATTAGTATTGACATTAGAATGCTTGTTACTGAAAAGTATTTGCTGTTCTTTTTTTATCATTCTACATAGATTTCATATGATTTTTAAATTACAGTGTGTGGAAATGTATGTGCTCACTGAGTCTCTGTTTCATTGTCTCTAGATCCTCCCCTGGAGTTGCCGTCCTTCTACATGACCCCGTCTCACCGCCAGGTTGTGTTTGAAGGGGACAGCCTTCCCTTCCAGTGCATGGCTTCATACATTGACCAGGACATGCAGGTGTTATGGTACCAGGACGGGCGAATAGTTGAAACTGATGAGTCCCAAGGTATCTTTGTTGAGAAGAATATGATTCACAACTGCTCGTTGATTGCAAGGTACATTTTTTAGATGAATTGTCTCTGGGTTTTGTTTTTTTTTCCTTTTTGAGTTCTATTTAGTTAGGATTTTGATTAATATTTTTATATTTAAAAATGCAGATTATCTAGCATTTTTCTTGAAATGTGATTCACCTTTCCATCCAGATGTAGAAGAAAAAGCTTTAAATGAAACAGAAATACTTCTAAAAAAAAAACAAATATTTGTTTAAAAACTTTCAGAAAGAAAATATAACTTTAGTGCTAAACTTAATTTCTAACTATTTCCTGCTGCTAACCTCTTATTTTTAGTTGCAGGAATTAACTAACTTTTGCTGTGATTAGTCTTATGTTTTAGGATATTATATCTGTCAATTAGTATAAAAGAATGTGCCATGAGACTGCTCGATCCTGATTGGTGACAGCACCAAAGTAGGGAATTTGAATGAACTTTATGAAGTATAGAAAATAAGATTAAAAATCTGTATGATATCACACACCAGTTATTTTATTTTGTTAGATCCTTTGCTTACAGGCTTTGAATACCTTCCTTCTTCATTTCTCTCCATCCTTCCCTCCCTCCCTTGTTTTTGATCAACTGATGTATCTGCCTCCCTACCTACCTACCTAGACATTGCTCTGAATATGGGGTTAGAGCTGTACTTTTCAAGATGCTAGCACAGAGATGCTGTGGAAAAAAGTGCCAAGAAACTAAAGCTTCTCTGAGTTGAGATTTAAGTCTGGGCACTTCTTGGATAGAGTTTCCTGTTCTATAACTTTCCTGGAAGATCCTGTCTATTAAAAGCATGTTTTTATATTTTCTGATATTCATCCATTTCAGTCATTCTAGTAAAAGAAATGCTTTTAAATCCTTACCTGGTAATTCCAACATCTGGATTCTCTTAGAGTCACTGTTACTATTTTTCTTTAAAATATGGCTTACATTTTCTTATTTTTAAAAATACTGTTTATTTATGTAGTAATAATGTTGACATATATCCTGTTTGGTATTATAATATCCTTAACGTTTCTTCTTGGCCAGCAAAATCTAAAATATGTACTTACTCTCTGACCTTTGAAAAGAAAGTATGTTGACTTCTACTCTAGAATCTGGTTGGTCTGTTTTTGTTTTTTGCGGTACTGGAGACTGAACTCTGGCCCTTGTGCTTCCAAGGTAGGCGCGGTACCACTTGAGCTAAATTCCTGGTTCTTCTAGATTCTGTTTTATCCTCTTAAGGAGAGCTGAGATTTGTTTGATCAGAGAATCGACTTGGCATGAGTCAAACTGCAGGCTGTGGCAGCAGAAATCTCGGTGCCTGCCCTCCCTGTGTAGTTCTGGGGTCAGCAGAAGATTTGTTTGGATGCTGTGCATACAGGTTTGATTCCTACCTCTGTCCAGGCTCCCTCCTACCACTGTCCACTGATTTTTCAAGCCAGTCGGATTGTGATTTTCTGTTTGACAGAGGTCTGCCCTTGGGCAAAAGCTAGGAAAAAGGTTTGCAGGTTACTCCTCAGTGGTAATCTCTGTTTCCCAGTATCAGTTCTTCTTTAATGTCTGTGTTGAGTCACCCTTCAGAGTTTGAAATTGCTACCTGTGGAAGGAGGGCTTACTATGAGCTACTCAACCATTACCAGAAACTTACTTATTCCAGAAACTTAAACTTATCTCTTTCTATGGGGCAAGATTGTTAGAGGGCCAGAGGGTTAGCTCAGTGGTTCCGGCACCTCCCTTGCAAGCACAGGGTCCTGAGTTCGATCCCCAGTAACCATATACAATGCTGGGCATGGAGACTTACGCCCACCAGCAATCAATACCACATACCACAGTGCCGGGCGTGGTGGCTCACGCCTGTAATCCCAGCACTTGGGAGGCAGAGGCAGGATTGCTGAGTTCGAGGCTTGCCTGGACTACATAGTGAGCTCAGAGCCAGCCTGAACTACAAAGCGAGACCTTGTCTCAAAAAGGAAAAAAAAAAAAAAAAGATTGTTAGAAGAGATATATTGATTATTGCACTATTGTTATGGGGGTGGTAATTTTGCAGGCATGTACGTATGTCAAAACTCAAGAAATTATACACTATCATACATATATATGCAAAATAAATCTTTAAAATAGAATAAGCCATTTTCTAGATAAAACAACTCTACTTATTTTTAAATGAAAATAAGCTGTGTGACTACAAAGTAAATTTATTTTCTCAATCAGTATTTGTGTGTCATGCTTAGTCTGAATTCTTTATATCAGTCCAAACAAATAATTGTAAGGAGTTTAGATTAACATTTCTGTTGGAGACATTCCTAAGGTAAAAGTCTTTCATATAAAGACAAATTCTTTACCCAAAGTTAGTCCCACAATGATACAGAAGTTGTGGGGGAAGGAAATATGTTGTTATTGAACTGGGTAGTATGAGATACTTCCTGATTCTTTACTGGTTTCCTCATGTCTTTAATCTGTTTAATCAAAATCAGTAAGGGTCAATGGTTGTAGTTTTCTTAGAAAGTGAAACTGAAGGTGCTTCTTTCTCTTTACATCTCCTTAAATTGTCAGATTTGCTACATATAGAACTCCTGAACATTTTATTACAGTGATTGCATTTAGACATTGAAAGTGTTGCTTAAGTTATACACAAAAATTTCAAAATTTATCAGGGCTTCAGTTAGGAAGGAGGCTCACCTTCCCAGGGAGAGCACACTGACTCTGCACAGGTGCTAAGTAGGGTATTTTAGGATTTAAATATTTGGGAAAAGCATGTCCAGTGTGTCTTGACACTGGTTGGACATCAGGCACTTTGTCGTCCTCACTGTGCAGTATCAACTAGATCGGGCTGCATCCCTTTGACAGGATCACACGTTGGACTGTGGACTTTGGTAATGACTACAGGTGGAAAGTGACTCTTGTGTGGAAGTCCCTGTGGGGGAACAATGTTAAACATTACTGTGTGATTTGAATGTGAAATGGGTAATTTTTGGAGTTCCAGACAGACACTCACATCAGAGTAAGAAGACACAGTAATATAAGGAAATAAAATTTATTATTTTAAAATAAAATTATATTTCAAATTTATGTGTTATTTTTTCAAATGCTAAATTCTTGAGACATAAATACACAGTTTGCAGGTTTAACTTAGTAATTGGAAGCACCATATGCATTTAGGGAATAGATGACCCATAAAAAGTTACTTAGTTGATGAAGGCTGAGCTAAGAAATCTTGGGAAACTCTCTATTAATGGATGACTTTCACTAGCAGAATCTTTATATTCTTCTTCCAAATTCATTGTAATTTCCCTTCCTTTTTCATTCAAAGCCTCACTGGAATGTTTGTAAACTTTTCAGTTATTTAAATTAGTATCAAATTCTTCTTGTCAATTGGAAAATATTTATTATAGTTATTGCCTTATTTTTCTAACTTAACAAAGACAATAAACATTTTCTTTGATGATTCAGAATGAGTCTTTATTAGAACATTTGATTCAGTCATCAGTGATTTAGGAGACCAAATGTGTATTAGCTTCAAGACATAATTTTATAAGTTAATTAAATGGTGTGTGCTTGATTTCTAATTATTTATCATTTTATGTCTGTATAACAATAAAGGGTAGTGGGTCCTTTGAGGGAATAAAGGTTAATTGAAAGTTCTAAAACCTCCTTTATAGTTAGTAGGTTTTATGTTAGAGAATTATGATTCCATCTCAAAAATGAGGTTTAATGAGAGCTTTTTAGGAATACAGATGTATTATAAATGGAAATACACCCTGAATCTGGCACCTTAGACCATGCAGCCAGGACACCTGGAAATACAACTTTATTCAGTAACTTCTTATCTGAAAACATTAGTTGGTCATTATTAAGTATTGTAGAGATTTTACAGGTTGTTTCCCTTTCTCAGAAACTACTTTGCCTTACATGTTTTCTCAGATACAGAATACAGAATAGTGCTATCCTTCATGCTTGCGCATGAAGTCTTTGAAAAGGTAGAGGTGACTTCGCAGCTTCTTCAAGTTTTGCCGTGGCAAGTGTTGAGATACTTCTGGTTTGAGCTGGCCATTTGGATCCTGCCCTGCTCTGTTCTTCTCTTCCTGCATGAGAAGTCTCTTGCATTGTATCCCACTGCACCTTATTCATGTTCCTCTCATTGCTCTTCGTGTGTTTTTTAAGGGTCCTTCCGCTTGCTTGTTTTATCAGAAGGAGGGGTCAGGGTTTTTAATTCCTTTATCTAGCAAGTCTTTGACTCATAATGAGCATTCAGATGTATTTGCTAAATGAATGATTGGAACCCATAATCTCCCTTTTTGCCTAATCATGTTTTCTCTTTTTAAAATCTTCTTTTCTTACAGCGCCCTAACCATTTCTAATATCCAGGCTGGATCTACCGGAAACTGGGGCTGTCATGTCCAGACAAAGCGTGGAAACAACACAAGGACTGTTGATATCATAGTACTAGAAAGTTCTGCACAATACTGTCCCCCAGAAAGAGTGGTAAACAATAAAGGTGATTTCAGGTCAGTGACATTTAAAGTACTAGAAAAGTCTGAGTTGTCCAAATGTTTTATTCTTAGAGGTATTTAATTGGATGGCCATCCTTAGTAACAAAATTTGAGAAAAATGAACACTTATCTTTATGTTTGTCTAAAGACTGTCCTTTCAGAATTCTTTATGGAGTTTTTTGTTGTTGTTTTTGTTTTTGTTTTGAGACAGGGTCTCACTTTGTAGTTCAGCCTGGCTCTGAGCTCACTGTGTATAGCTCAGGCAAACCTCGAACTCAGCAATCCTCCTGTCTCTGCCTCCCGAGTGCTGGGATTACAGGCATGAGCCACCACGCCCAGCACTGTGGTATGTGGTATTGATGGCTGGTGGGCGTGAGTCTCCACGCCCAGCATTGTATGTGGTTTCCGGGGATCGAGCTCAGGACCTTGCACTTGCAAGGCAGGTGCTAGAACCCCTGAGCTAACCCTCTGGCCCTGGAGGTTTTTTTTTTTTTTTTTTTTTTTAATGCGTGAACTTTATTTTAGACCCCTTGGTGTAATAGTCTTTGGAAAGTAAAGTCATTTTTAACAAATGTTTTTGTTATATAAGTTAAAAACCACTACTTAAGAGAAACATGTTGGTGAAAATAATATAAAAATAAGACAGGCTAATGGTACTCTTGTTTTTTTCAAGATTCTTTTATTAATAAATTCTAGAAAGTTTTCTGTTGCTAAGTCACTTAACTATTGGCAATTTTAACTTCATAATTAGGAGATAAGCTTGTTTAATTTTCTTCTAGTCCATTCTGGCAATTAAATGACAAGGACTCTGAGAAATGAGAGCCACAGGATAACTTGTAATTTCAGAAAATCATTAGAATTCCAAGGGGATTTGTTGGAATTTTGCTAAGGTCAACAAGTAAGTTGACTTAATTTTTTAGTGGAAAGTTTACAACTTATCAGGAATAACATCTTTTACTTTAGACTCTCCTCATTCTCTGTTTCTTAACACTGCTTTGGGTATATTATTACCTTGATATTCTTTATCTTCAGAGATTTTTTTTAATTGAATTCTTTATTGGTACAATTTATATACATCTCAAAATCACATATAACATTGGGAAATTTGTACCAGTATATGCCACAAGTTAATTCTCATTTTTACCCATATCCCTTCCCACTAC
>PVIC010002415.1:0-78005 GCA_004025085.1 Thryonomys swinderianus
AAAAAAAAAGAATAGTAGATTTAAGCAAAATAACCCACAACCGGGTAAACAAACTAGAAAGTGTGAAGCTAAGTTTTAGAGAAATTTTAAAAACCATTTGAACATTTTTTTTCGTTGATGAGACTAGATATTCGCCCTGTTTAGCTTTCACACACGATACAAGATGTAATGGGTATCCGGCAACTGAAGTTTTGAGGTCACAATCTAGGGAGTATTTTCATTAAGTTTTTATAAAACCCAAATATTACATACAATGAGACGTTATTATACAGAGTTAAATACCTGGAAATAAATCCAGGAGGACCTTGTTAATTTGAACTATTAATATCAGAAGCTTTCAGATATACTCACCCAACAGATAGGAAAGGCTCCTTTGATTCAAGTCTGTGAAACAATAGAAAAATGTATTTTAATATGTCAATTTTCTATCTATTCAAAAGTTGCTCTTATATGAATCTCATAGATTATAATGCATGTTTTCATGAAAATAAATAGTTTAGCAACAGTAAAAAGCTATAAATAATATATAAAAACTTCATCTAGAGTAATTCAAACTCTGGCTTGATTAATATAGAGACTAAATAAAATGAAAAGGGAATGAAATATTTCAATACTGAAAAGGGAATGAAATATTTCAAAATGATAATACTATTAGTATAATTCCAATGTGTACTCTATCTACTTATTTTTTTATTTATACTTATTTTTTTATTTCCAGGTAATTTATTTATACAAATTTCACTATATCTGCTTATAGCTGTAATTGTGAATAAGTCTATGGCATATTTGGTTATTTACTGGCTGAATAATTGATTTCCAGGGTAAATGATCAGTAACAAAGACAAAAGAAGTGTGTCATATATTTGGTCATTCACTGGCAGTAACACCCGTGGGGAGCAAGAGTGTCCGGAAACAGACTCTGAAGACCCGAGTGTCTTCCAGGGCTCTCAACATGGTGGAGGTGAGGGACCACGTAGGGCTCCTGCTTAGCGCATCTCCTTGAGAAAACTACCTAAAGCCACTTCTGAAGGTTACTCTTCTCACAGTAAAATGGGCTAGGATTGTTTCCAGCTGCTGTCCTGAGATCATGTGGTAACTTTACTTTCTTTAAAAAATGTAAATAAATCAAGTAAGGACCCATTTCTAGATATTTCCCAAACAATAATTGATACATCAGTTGATAGGTGTATATATATGGATCATGTTATTTTCACTATAGGTTTCTTAACATACAATTGTGTATTAAGTATAGGCAAATATTAAAGGCATTTAAAGTAAATAACATTTTTATTTATTCTTCTAGTCATTTATGTGGATTACTTGCAAATCAGCAAAGACCATTTCAAACATGCCTTTCCCATTAGGCAAAGTGTCAGGTATCCTTTCAATCCCAGACATAGGGATGATCTCTACTCCTCGCCCACAATAGGAAGAAACTTGCAACTTTTGGACACTACTGACCCAGTCTCCCCAGTTTTAGTCCCTATTTGCTCTTTTCAGTCCTTATTTCCATCATAAAGCGGGATTCTTGGGAGAGAGTCTCCTAGTCATCCCACGCGGCAGCCGTGAAAATGATAGCTGCTGCAAAGGATTTGACGTGTACACTTTTGTCATGTTCTTCCTTCCTTTGTGAATTCCAATTTTATTCATATTTATGTCTTCATGTAAATTAATTGTACTTTTAAAAAATTGATTTTATCGGGAACCTTTATATATACATTGTGGTCACGTTCAACGTTGAGGGTTTGTACCAGCACGTGACGCACCTTTATTCTCGTTTTCTCACGTTCCCCTCCCCTGCCCACAACTCCCTTCCTCACATACACATAAGCTTTCTTTCTTTCTAACCATCAAATTTTTCCTTTTCCTTCTTTATTAGCCCCTACCCCCATACATTTCTGACATAAGTAAGCCAAAAGAACAAGCAGAAAATGTTAAAGATAAATAATAAAAATATAGTGATGTTTGCTTTCTATGAAAAAACTGGTGTGAAAGATCACAACAAAATCGCCTTAAAGAAATTCTATACAATTTGACACAGGAGATTGCTTACTTATTTGAACTATCATGATGAAATCACAGCTTCCCTAATTCCCATCTAATAAAAGTAGATGACATATGAACATTAATGGAAACCTTTGCCTTTGTACTTGTCAATAGCCTCAGCTTAGCATTTGTCAAGTGTTGGTGCATGAGAGTGATTTTTTCTTCCTTTGGTGAGAGGTGATATTCTGGAGCTACCCTCATACACCATTTAAGTAACTGCCCTTAAACAGTGTATTACACTACATTCCTTATGGGTCATAAACAGCTTAAATAAAAGCCAGGCCTATGACTTTGGCCTTTGCTCTGCAAATATCCAAATGCTGAGTTCAGAGCCTTTGAAATAGCATTTACTGATTGCCATTTCTCCTTGGGAGGTTTCAGACATACAGCTGATGGAATAGTAGATACAGGAACCTGTGCTAGCCCTCTGACTCCAATGGTTAACACAGTTCATCTTAGGAATTAGCGAAGGGCCTTTTCTTTCTCCATTTCACTTACTATTTTAATTCTCTCCTCCCAATGTCCAATAAAAGATTTTGGAGAAGAACTGAAAAGTTTTCAAAATAATGTTGGATTATGAATCCTGACTGAGACTCCATAAACCAGGGGCTTAAAAAATCTTACCTCTGGACCAAATGCTGATCCCCTTCTGATTTATACAACCCAAAATCTAAGAACAGATTTCACATTCTAAGTGATTATAAATATTGAAGAAGAAAGAGACTTTATGACACACAAAATCTCTATGAAATTTAAATTTCAGTGTCCATCAGCAAAGCCTATGGCGTGGCCACTTAGTGTCCATTCTCCGTAAGGATGCTTGTATGATGAAGCAGCAAGGTGAGGACCCATGACAGCCACTCTTCAAACAGTTATTATAAAAGATGAAAAATCTTTCACATAAAAGGTGAAAAATCATGCAGTATAATTATATTGATGGAAGAAAACAGAAACTTCACCAGTTATGCACTCTTTGGATATATGTCAAGATTTTTTCCTACATTAGAAATTCTGAATGATTTAGTTCTTTCTTTTCCCTAAAATGATATAATCCCTAAAATGCTGCTTTATTGGGACAACCCTTGGTGACAATTTCTGTAATAAATATTGTGGTGTCCAAACATCACAGCACTTCCAGTATCTATCTATGATTTCTTCTCCCCTTTCTCTTGCTAATCAGTTTATTCCAGGGCTATTGGCCATTTGCTGTGTAGACATGTAGTTTAACTTTGCCATGATGCCCTTGGATACTCAATTTCTATTCCAGAATGCTTTTCCCGTTGGCTTCTATCTTTTTAAGTTTATCTCAATCTGGCTCCCTCTAACACCTTGATCTTACAAGGACAAGCTAGTCTCTGAACTCCTAATACTTTTCTTCATCACTCTGACATATTCTGACAACAATAGTCTTGGATGAAGACAAGTGAAAGACAAGTCATATTAAGACAAGTGAAAATATTAAACATGGATCTTTGTTTAGACCAGAGATTTCCAACAGTTCTGTGTGAAACCTTCTGTGGGCCCAGTTGGAAGAGGTGACAAAACTGAGCAAGATCAATTATTGCCCACTGAAAGACACAGAAGGTAAATCCTGGGCACCAGGACTCCCACACAGCTGTGGAAGGAAGAACAGCAAGAGATCTAGAAATCTGGCAGTGAGCCTCCTGCAGGCATCCTACCTTACATGTCATCCTCAAAATGAAGATATGTGACAGAGGAAAGTAGCTATTGTCCATGTTGAATGATAGTCTGTTTTGTAACTGCATGTTCGGTCATGGTTCATTACACTGAATCAAGTTGCATAGTCTTGAGATCATTCAGAGAATCTGACCATATTCATTTTCCTCAGTAGTGTAGCAAACTCACTCAAGTGGAAGAATATGAAATTATGTATTCTCAGCACTGAGCACAGAGTGGCTGTTGATGATTATGGCTATTCTAAAAACAAATTTTTAATTCTAAGTGCTGAAACATCTTGAATGTATGAAAAGTATATTTTAGTAATTTCAATTACAAAAACTGAAAAATAATGTAAAAGAAAACAGAGAGAAACATTCCTCTAGAGAAAACTGTTTATCAGTTTAGTCCTTAGAAGCAAGTGATTATATTGCAATGTACCCAGAGAGAATTTCCTGAGATTATTTATATGGTAATTGTTCCATGAAGAAAGGGATTGATTTTATCTTTCCTAAGATTTACTTTTCACATGAAATAGGAAGTGAATTTAATAATACTTTATTCTGGTCTCTCTAGAATTTGGGAGTAGAATAAAATAAACAAACCATAGCCTTCAGAAAAATAAGAAATAGTAGAGAAATAAAGTAAAACACAGAATGAAGATCAATACTTCAGGCTAAAAGAGTCATACTATTTTATATATAGCAAAAATACCCAAACTTAAACTGTGCTTCCTGAAAGCCAGTATTATTCAAAATGTTTTATAGGCATTGATTTATTTAAGCATCCTAGTACTCTCTAAAGTAGTTTCCTTTTCACAGACAAAAGGACTTACAAGAAAATATGCTAAGTAACTTGTCCAAATTCACACAACCAATAAGTGACTGAGGTAGAATTTCAGTCTTGCTAGTCTCCCTCCAAAGCCCATGTCTCTTGTTCACGTAGCACACTGTTTCTCAGTTCTCATTTTCTTTCTTCATTGACATGTTTTTACTGTATGGCTCTGTCACATTTTCTGTATTTATAGTTTTTGTGTTCTACTGAGTAATTTCCTTTGGTCTCCTTTCATGTCATCTATATGCTCTGCAGATTCTGAAGCTCATGTTTCTAACACTTTTTAATGACATGTAGCTATAACTGCCAATCAAACATTTCAACTGCAGTATGTTTCTTAATTTAATATGCCCCAAATGAAGCTGAGCCTTCCCCCTCATTCTGTCCTTCCTTGTTTTTCCCCTAACCCAGAATACTCAGCCACTCGTGTGACCAAACCATGAATGTTAGGGCCTGTCCCATTAGCTCCTTTCTATCAATACTCACTTTCATAGGACCCTATTTTAGATCACGTGAAGCTCTCTTCATTCTGTTCTTACCTCTTATTGTTATATTTCTTATTTGTAGTAACAGATTGAACGCAGGGTCCGCAGAGTCAAGTTCCAACCCTAGAACTTTCCATCTTCCTCTCTCAGCTCTCCAAAGCTCAGAGTCTAGATGTGTACCACTACACCCGGTGTGTTAGTTACTTTTCTCTTGTTGCTGAGACAAAAACCCAACACCCAACGTTGGAAGAGGAAAGCTTTATTCAGCTTACAGGTTCGTAGTACATAATTGGCTGGTTCCAAGACAGGATGGTAGAGTGGCAACAACTCACGAGACAGAGCAAAGCAACAAGGGAACATTTACCGTCTCTTTCCGTCCCTTGTATGCCATCCAGCTACTGGGACCAGATCCATCTCTCCCATGTAGTGGTTTAGAAATCACACAGCCTTAATCCTAACATCACACATTTCAGATGCAGCCACCTCTGAAAAGCCCCAGCTCCCCTGCACGAGGCTTTCAGTGGACATCTAAATACCATCCATAACACCCGAACTCCTCATAATCTCACAGTTCTAATATCATCAGTTGTTATATGAACTACAGGAAAAATATTCTCAGTGAATTTCCCCCTTTACAATCACCATGTCTTCAAATACAACTAAGATACAAATACAGTTGTGTAATTTTCCTCATCACAAATACGAAAACTTCTAGGTGTTGTACTAGGAGCCCTCTACTTCGTAACTATTCTTGTATTACCTTTGGTACTTGACCATGTGTGTTAAAAACTGCCATCGTAACTGCTGAGCTCCCACTAAGACAGTCCCCTCCCCAAAGGCCTGGACTCACTCTGTCTCATGATTCTGGAGTTATGCTGTCTTCACTGCACTCTCAGTAATGATTTTGTTGGATAGACTGTCACTGCTTTGCTACCACACCTTGTCTTAAAGATAAAGCCCAAATATTTTTAAGTAACTCAAGGTTCATTTTCAGTCTGATTCCAGTGTACTGCCCAACTACCATCTTTTACCATGCCATTCTGTAGCCTGCAAGTGCCAGTCTTGATTACTAATCTCACTAGATGGCATCTTGTTTTTCCACACTCCAGCACTTTGGTATTTACCCTTTATATGGAAATAATTTTAAAAGCTACTGAAAGACTACAATTTTGTCATGAATCCCAAACACTGTATAAGGATGTCTCTTTATTATATGTGTAGGGTACTGCAGTTAAAAATTCCCTGGGCAGAAATACTTTTTATTGTCATCTAATCTATTCTTTTTGGGAATGACAGCCAGGTACTAACCTACATTTCAAATGGCTGTGCCAAAGAGTTTAAGGACAGAGGTTCTAGAATAAGATTGCCTAAATTTAATCCACCTTTAAATGGAGGTAACTTGGAGACTAAAGTATTTATTTCTGTGACTCAATGATCTCTTATATAAAAATGAAAATAACAATACACATAACTCACAATGTTGTGAAAAAACAACATCCACACATGGGACATAAACAAACAGGAGGACAAATTCCTCATAAATCGTAACCATCAACATCATTGCTATTTAAATCCATGATTCTTCAAAAATCTTTGTGCCTAGATTCATGGCCAATTAGCAAAATCAGTCTTGGGGAGTAGGTGGTGTAGTGTTACACATTAATGAGACATGCCGACTTATATTGGAGAAGACACGCAGTGGGTGGCAAGTGGAAACAGGCTGAAACTCAGGTGTAACACATGGACTATTCTGGAAACAGATTCTGGAGTTATACCATCAATGTTGAGTTGGTAGGTGGTATTAAGAGAGAATAAGGGCTGGGGATGTTGCTCAGTGGTTCTGAGCACAAGGTCATGAGTTTGATCCCCAATACTGAAAACCAGAAAGAGGTAGGTGGCATCTTTGATCAGCTGACCTCAAACTGTGTGGCTCCTAGGATGGACTGGATGCTCTGAAATGTTTGCTGGGCAAATCTGGGCCTTTATCTGTCATACCAAGGTTCAGTCTGCTTTGTGGGAAAGAAGTAAATAAAGAAGAAAATAGTTGTTTCCAAATACTTGTTTACATGAGTAGTTCAGGTGCAGTTAAACTAAGATGAAAAAGGAGGAGGAGTCGAGGATGGCTGGTATTCTCACTTACAGCAAGGTTGGTATATAGCCAGTGCAAGTGCTGAAGTACAGTGATACTTGAAATGTAGCCAGTCAATTTTTCAACTCATGACCTTGTGCTCAGAACCATTGAGCAACATCCCCAGCCCTTATTCTCTCTTAATACCACCTACCAACTCAACATTGATGATATAACTCCAGAATCTGTTTCCAGAATAGTCCATGTGTTACACCTGAATTTCAGCCTGTTTCCACTTGCCACCCACTGCGTATCTTCTCCAGTGTAAGTTGGCATGTCTCATTAATGTGTAACCTCTACACCACCTACTCCCCAGTGAATTAGTGAATCTTTTAGTAGGAACCAGAGGGCTTCATAATTTAATACTTCATTTTCTAGGAAAGAACTGACTTTCATATACATTTCAAGAAATACATTAAAGACAAACAGGAGTGAGAATATCATAAGTAGAAAAGAAGGGTATAGCAGACTCCTGTATCTCACACTGCTCTTCCATAAACCCATGTGGTAATGCCAAGTCCATGAACACATTAAGTTTTGAGAACAGGATGTGAGAAAAGTTCAGAAAGACCAAATAATTTGTACACGTTGTAGAGCAATGTGATGGAGTCCAAATTCAATCAGCAGCCTAACTCCAAAGTCCATGCTCTTCCCCACAGCTCTGTACTCTAAGAAAGGGGAGAGAATGCTAAGAAGTCTCCCCTGGCTGGACCTCAGCCTCTCTGGCTTCACGAGGTCACTGTGAGTTGCCTTCATTGGCTGACTGTTATGTACACAGTACTTCTATGTATCATTTTGTAAATAAATTAATATGTGTGCATCTTGAGGGTTATAAAAATTTTATTTTGAAAATGTAAAATTTAGTCTATCATCATTAATCATTTGCAGGCCAAATACACCCACATCACAATTCCATCATCCCAAGGCCTGATCAAAATAGGCCTTTTCTAGTCATGCGATTAAATCAGAGCAGATGGTGATGACTGATCGTGGTGAAAGGTGCGCTGAGATCTGAGGGGAGCATTTTGCTGCATTATTTACTCCCTGTTACTCTTCTCCCCTCACCTGAAGAGGAACAAAACAAAACAAAACTCCAAATTTCTGCACCAGCAGCCTGAGACAGGAGTTCCAGGCGACACACCCTTGAGGGTCTTGCTGTGGAGAGGAAGAAGCTTCGCTTCATCTGCCCAGAGGAGCCTGTGCCCACCTTGCTGGTTGGCATCTTTGCCTCTTCTGGTTCCTTTTCCTGGGAAAAGGGCTAAGGCTGGCAGGGGTAGCGCTGTGCTGGATTCACTCACTCTTCCCAGGTGGAGTCTTTCGTGCTGCTTTTTCAACATCACAGAATTTGTGACATGGGGCTCCGGGAGGGACAGTGATGGGACAGTCTAGGTGACTGAGTGGGAGCAATCATTTCCTTAAAAGCCTGTATATGCCAAAGTTTTAATTTTCATGTCAACTATGACTAATTGATGGTGACTGCTGGGAACAAAGTGTAGACAAGAATTCTAAAACCTTCTTGGCCTCAGGGTGCAAGAGGGCTCTAATTAACCTACGTCTGCCACAGTAATAAATAGGAAAAGAGAAAGAATGATGTATTTGCTTACTGTATGTTAACAGCAGGTACAGAAAATTATTCAAGAGTACAGAGGAATGAAGAAGTATAGTGTCTAAAAGGCACTTAGATTTCTAGACTACTGTGCATGTGGACAGATAATAATGGATATTTCATGCCTCATATGTGATACTGAGAATTTTGCATCTGATACATTACTTTAAACATTATAGCATATTTAATTATTAGAAACTTCCTGTAAAATGTCACTTTAATTTTAATTTCTATCGTATAAATGACAAAACTAAGCCATAAATGGTTGCTTCTGTTTCTTAAGGTCTTAAAGTTGGAGAGGCATGGAATGGGATAAACCAGGAAGTATGATTAAAACACTGAGTATTAATGTTACAGCATATCTACGCTTTTTCCAGTATTTATTTGTTGACATTAAAAGAGCATTAATTTTTTTTTTTGAGACAGGGTCTCACTTTGTAGTTCAGGCTGGCCCTGAGCTCACTATGGAGCCCAGACAAGCCTCCAACTCAGCAATCCTCCTGTCTCTGCCTCCCGAGTGCTGGGATTACAGGCGTGAGCCATCACGCCTGGCTAAAAGAGCATTAATTTTTTTTAAAGAGCATTAAATTCACCTGTAACACTGAGGAAAACCAAAGTCTTTTACTGCTGTGGTCTATTTTCCTACAGTGAATTCAATTTCTTTCAAATGAACAGCAACTTTACCCTCTGCTTCCTGTGACACCATTTTCAGGCACTTCCATGCCCATTTGAAATCTCTGCTTAGGGCTACAAATGGGCGCCTTGGTAAGTTTCATTTGCAGTTACTGCTATCTGCACTGCTGTCTCCCAGGATAGATTAATGGATGACTAGGGTATCAGCCACGAATCTCAGCGGAGTTTTGACACTAAGTTATGACTTTCACCACACTGGAAATTGAGGCTCGGGGCTCATCTTCCTTGAACAGGCTGTGATGTCCTTTTGTGACTCCACTAGGAGATTGAGCTGCAGTAAGAAAAATGGAGGCAAACGATAAAGAGGAATCTCCTGGCAAGAAAGATGATTGCCCACTGGCAGAGTTTCCAGGGAGACTTGAAACAACACTTTCCCCAACAGGCCGAGAGGATCGTATAGATGGTGGTGGTAGATATTTGGACAAGGCCAAATAGGAGATCTTACCTTTTCTCCAAGATGATTCCAAGATCAACTTTGCTGTACCTTACACTGGAAGGATGTACATACAATTACCCAATCTGCAGATATTTCTATTAAATGATGAAAAATAATTTTCTGATTTTAAACAATTTCAAACTCAATTACTTTTATGTAGGAAAATTTGCTTATCTCACAAATCTATGTTCAGAAAAGAAGTAAATTTATGGAAAACTAATAACTGGGTGCTCAGCCATCTCTTACAATTGTCTTATTTGGTTGTTTGCTAATGGCTGTCAAATCCTACATAGAATCTGCCTCTATTAATAGTGCTGTCTGGGAAGTAATTGATCAGTCAGAGCTATCTAGTTTCAAATCTCAATCCTTCATCCTGCTGTTTGCAGACTTCTGATGCTATTTATCTTTTTTCCACTTTACAATGAAGATATCAGAGTCAATACAATTCTATGCAGTAATCTGATTACCAGGCATGCAGCACGTGAGTGGTACAAAGTGACAAAATGTAAGTCTTCACAGGGGATGATAGCTTGCAAGTTGATTTTTCTTGTCCTGTGACACCCCTGCCCCATTCATTCTACATTCATCAACCACACCCCACCCGCTCATATCCCTGAAGACCCAGGTTCAATCGCTCTTTTTCCCCCTTTTCTTTGAGCAAGGCAATTGATACCCATCCGTACTAGGCTATGGTTAGTGTGTGACCTGGCCTTGGGAGCCCAGCTCATTCTTGGATACATGTTGAGTGTGTTCCTACCTTTGGTGGGTTCATCTATGGGTTCCTGCCTGACCCCAGATTTGCCCAGCAACACTTCTCCAAAGGAATAAACACTAGTGCTTTAAAAATTCGATGATTTTAGTTTTAAATTTTTTAAAATTTTATTTCCCTCCTTTTCTGAGTTTACTGATACATTATTTTAGGAGTATATTATGATCACATTCCTCCCTGAGAGTGTACATACTATCCACCCCCTGTATACATGATGTTTCATTTTTTTGTTTTTACAACCCAATTTTTTTCTTTCCCTTCATTGCTTTTCCCTGCCAACCCCAACTTCCCCTTTTCCTTTGAACATTTTCTTCTTATTTTACAATACCTATCTTATATGTTGCACCTCATTTACAGCTTCAGTTTCTCATACTAGAAAAACAATATGGTATTTCCACATCCATGTTCTATTTATTTCATTTTAGGTTGCATCCACAAAACGAACTCTAAAGTGCACTCAACTCAGTTGGTTCATACTGAAAATATTCACTCCACTGGACACCCTACCTTTCAATCTACCTCACTAGTTGTTTCTTCCTTTTCATATTGTTGGCACCTGCCTTCAAATATTAGAATTCTATGAATTTCAATTCTTCTCTTTTTCTGCTTTTACCTAATCCTTTGATATTCTTAACCACTTCTGTGGCTTTGAATGTGTCTACGTATTGATGACTCATAAGCATGGACATCTAGTCCAGACCCCTCCTCTGGAACTCCAGATTAGATATTAAATTGCCTATTCAGATGTCTGACAGACAACTCAATTTTAACATACACCAGAACTAACCATATGTATCACCACTCGAATGCCCCATTATCCACTTCAACCTCTCTCAAGATTGTCATTTTATTTAATTGTAACTAATCTGGAATTATCTTATGATCACAATTATATCTTCAGTCCTGATGCTGTAGACTGGGTTAGTGAGAATAGGACTTATAGTACCTGTAAGGATTGCCAAGAAATCCAATTCAAAATGCTGTCTCCCATTTTAATATCTGTATTTTGTGAGTCATTCTCAATTTCCTTTGCAAATTCAGTTATTGGTTGGCGTATGATTTTTAAGCCTTTTCTCCAGGACCTGCCCTGTGCTTGGACTTATTACCATTAGCCACCCCATATTAGTAAGTCCTCTCAGTGAACTAGACTTTATCACCTGTCTCCCTCTTTCTGTCATGCTCACACTCTGTATGCTGTGTCTTCAACCTGGCTTTCCCTCTCCTCCTATCTGCACCTCTTGTGCACAATGCTCTTTCATAGCAGCACCAAAGCAGCCGAACTACAGCTTTAAGTACAATAAAAGGCAGTTACCAGGTGGGACCCACTCTCTTATTACCAGCTCACTACTCTGTTGTCAGAAGAACCACCATTACCATGCATTCCTGATGACTTATTTCATTGTACTGTGTAAGGGCTCATCAATTTTGACTTTTTTTATTTTGAAGATGAGAGGATTTCAGCTTCCCCCTCTTTCCCTGGCGCCCTGCAATTTGCACTTTCTTCTGCACGCTGAGCTCCTCATCCTGTCCTGGCGTTAACTGATGACAGGCCACTTCCGGCAGTTAGCTCAGGCTGTAACTATGTCTCCGCACGGGGCCGCTGGACTGCACTGAACTGTGAGACTAATGTTAATGAAGTTGCCCTTTTAGAAAATTAACTTTTGTAATAACCATGGTGACTGGGGGAATCTAGTTCTCAAAATGAAGGGCTGTATCTATTTAACCCAGACTTGCTCAACAGCAACATAAAGAAACTTGTATTGCTGTCCGTATCAGTACTTTTGCATGACATGCAACATTTACCAGGAGAAAAAATACAATTTTTGCTGGGCGTGGTGGCTCACACCTGTTATCCCAGCACTCAGGAGGCAGAGACAGGAGGATTGCTGAGTTCGAGGCTTGCCTGGGCTACATAGTGAGCTCAGAGCTAGCCTGAACTACAAAGTGAGACCCTGTCTCAAAAAAAAAAAAAAATACAATTTTTAAATGTATTTGTTTCTTGCTGTAAAATTCTCCTTAAAGAAAAAATTTGCTTGGAGTATTAAAATTAGAAGAGAATTATGATCTATACTCTTACCACCCAAAGATAATTACAGATAATATTTTGCTTTAAATTTTTTCTTTGTATAACCTTATGTGTTAGAATTACTCCTGATATTTATATAAATTTGTTTCTATAATCAAATGCTGAATACTTTTCCATGTTGTTATAAACACTTTGTGAAAATTCTGTCTAATAAATATACCTTGCTGGCTATTACTTCATATTTTGGCCGGGTCAGGTTATCCTACTATTAAAAATAGAACTGCAAAGAACATCTTGAGAGTAATTTCATGTTTTTCATACTTGTAAAATATTTAGGATTATCTCTTTACATGTACTTTAATAGATAGAATTACTCAGCCACAAATATGAATATTTTAAGATGGTACATAAAGTTGAAGGAAGAAAGAAATAAATGCAACAATAAATCATGGATGCCTGATTTTAGTCTCCGAATGGGAAACTCAATAACAGAATCCTAGAACATTATAGTTGAGAATAAACTAACAAATTCCATAATTCAATGCCTTCATTTTACCATGAAAAAGCTGAATTTAAAAGAAGCTGATCTGCTTCTAGTTATATGGTTGGCAAGATTAGGGAACAGCAGATACAGAACTTGGTTGCAAATTGTCTAATCTAGTGCTTGGTCAATAATCACTGAAATCTTCTTAGTGCTAAGTAACCCTGACACAAAGTGTAACTATTTTTGGCCAGACACAAAAACATTTGAGACAAATAGCAAAACATAAGCTATACAGAATCTATGTTCATTTGCAATGTAAGATGGTTAAATCAGATTTGATTCTCTTGTCCTTTGATTCTTCCATACAGCAAATACAAGCAAAACAGATACCAGCTCTCAGAAATTCTGAGGGTTCTGATATATAACAATAAAAAAGAATTATCAATCATGTTTTTATTCTCCTAGGAAGGAATTTTGAAAATTAAGTAGCAAATGAACTTCTCAAAGAACAAATTTTTGTATGAAGCAGTCCTCATATGTCACCATGTGAAAATCTAGTGGCTACAGGTTGCTGTACTTGTACTCTTCTGTCTAGACATACAAAGGAGGCTCTTCCAGCACAAATGTTGCAAGCAGAAAATGTCCTTGCAAAAAGGTACTGAATAGTTTACATAACTTTTACTAGGAAATCATGTACTATCTTCTAATTGGCATATTAAAGCCAACCAAAACTGTAAGCCTCACTTTCACATGGTAAAAATTTGCTCAAAATTACTATTTAAAAATAAGTTTATTATCAAATGCTTTCTATTAGCCTGTAATTTGTAATGCATATTTTTAACTTTTAATTGATCAGGGCAAAACATACTCTTAAAAGAGAACAGAATTAACTAAACTTGTAAATTAATTTTGTGCAGTAAAAATAATTTACATTGTATGGATGAGTTGGGAGTAAAAAAAGGGACTATTTTGAAGAGTAGATTGGTACATACTAGAGAAGTGGCTGGGATGGATATATAAACAAGCTGAATGACCCAGAGATGTCTTTGTCGTGAACCTGGAAGCCTTTGAAATAATGTATTTCAAGAGAGACTGCGCTCCCTCCCCATACTGTGTGTGTGAGACAGACCACTTCAGTGGTGACCTCATTTCACATTACAAAATTCCCTCCTGCCTGAGGATATCAGAAGTCTGCCTTTCTTCTGGAAAATGTCAGTTTGTTAACATAAGTGGGGATCCCAATTATACAGTAAAGTTACAATGAATGATCTATGACAAATGGTGCTGTCATGTTCTTTTACTTGAGAACTAGCTTTTTTTTATATCCTGAAAACACATATTTAACATCTGTGTATGTTCAGTCACAGAAAAGTGACTAACCACTTAATGGTTTTCTCATGTTAGGTTTGCTATTCCTTTTCCATTTCTTCTAACACCAAAGGAGAAGTATTAAACAAAATAAAAGAATAATTATCACTGTGTTGTAGATATCCAAACCTGATTTTTTTGTTTTGTTTCACTTTTTTTATTTTGTTGTTTTCTGGTCCTTGCAGTTGGTTGGCTAAGCCAACCATTTGGTCCAAGTAACTCTTTCCTTCTGTCTCTTCCCACTATGCAGTTACGTGGGTACCATAAGAAATGGCCTGCTCTGTCAGCTGAATTTCCCTGGAGAGCAAACTTGTCCTTTTGAGCAGGAGGAAGGGGTCTTATGTGGCTTGCTTTAAGGCTTGCTTTTTTTACTAAAAAGCTGCATGAGCCATCAGCCTTGAACCATGTGTGTACACTATGTAAATGTCACTTAGGTTGGTCACTGCTGTGCTTTTTAGGTGATTTCATATCAAGGGCTCTGTTCTAAAAATCTGTCAGCAAAGAGCATTAAGGAAACAAGTTTCCTCTCCTGTACTTAAGCACTTTCCTTTACTACAAAGTTACATAAATTACCATGTCGGAGTTTTTTTTTCCCATGACTGACAGAAATCTCATCACTAAATTTATACCTTACACGTAGCACTTTGTCACCCCATATGTTTTCATAGTATAAATATACACCTGACCCTATTTGCCTATTCCTCTCTCAGTTCTCAATTTTGTTTTTTGTTACTAGCTTTCTTTTAAAATTAGCTTCATGGTTTTCTCTCCTTTGATTTTATCATAAACAGAAGTGTAGTCTTTCAAACAAGCTAATGACCAAAACCACAGAGGTCTTAAAGGTAGATTCTCACATTAAATAACTGAATTACCCTGCCTCTCTCTATCTACACCATATTCATTCCACATGCATGAAGATCATCATGAATATTTATGCATTAAAAGTGTATCAGAAAACTGCAAATAGGCCATTCTTTAACCCAGCACAGAACTGCCTGCAGCAGAACTATTTTAATGGGTATTGTGTCAGCATTTCTTTAAAGATTTTAAATGAAAAGGTCTGTAAGTTACATATGCTTAGTGTTGGATTATGAAGGTCAGTCTTTTTCTTTAGAAAGTTATAAGAAATATCCACCCATTATTTATTTTTGAAGTTTAGCAGCATCACCAAAACTTATGATTAACCTTATGAAAAGGTTAGTGGAGACTTTTTCCTTTGAATAATTACAACCACAGTTAAAAATTGTAGAGTGTCTGAAATAGTTACAGGGGCCTGATATATATCATTTTCTTTCATACTGGGAATTGAACTCAGGACCTTGCACTTGTCAGGCAGGTGCGATGCCCTGAGCTACATCCTGGCACATATATTATTTTTTAAGGAACCTTCTGTTTCTTTTTTTATGTGATCAGAGATGCTGATAATCACTCAGTTTCAAAAATCAAGTTCAATTCACTGGCAATATTATGGATCTTGTAAGAGTTATGCCTCTCTAACAGTCTTTCCACCAAACATATTCACATAAAATACATGTACATTCAGTATCAACAAAGTGAAAGTTTTGAATCTTTTTGAAGTACAAAAGCATATCAAAATTCATTTTTAAACTAAATTTGATTGAGAGAATTCACACTAAATTATTCAGATGTATAGAGAGATGTAGTGTTTTATGTGGACACTGGCAGCAGCATGGTAACGATTCAATTAGGAGAAAAAGGACCGCGGTCTCTATACAGTCCAGGAAAAACTCTGAGCCTGGTAGGTGTCAACCCAGTGCTTGACTTGGGTCTGTGTCTGAAGAACAGGGTGTGTTGGTATGAGGACAGGAGAAAACATTTCTATCTTCCTCATCCTCTACCTAGAAGCCAGAGTCCATTTCTAGTTGGTTTTCTGTGTGGCTCTCTTGGTTAGTAGGTAAAATGGAAGAAAATCTTTGCTACTACAAAGGGAAGGTTGGCACTGGAGGCAGTCAACTTCTGAAATAGAGTGCATATTACCCTTGACATTATCAAAAGAGACAGAAAATAAATGAAGTGATCAATAGCTAATTGGTAAACATTTCTCAGCAAACTGATCAAGTCAACAGAGTGGAGACATCCAGGATGTTTTCCCTCTGTATTGATTTTACAGTGTAGCAATAGCTGAAATTAGTTCCCATGATTTTCATTTTTATTGCCAAGGTTCTAGCAGACATGAGTGACTTGAAGGTTCCCTTGTCATGTGACGTTCCAAGGCCATAATGAAGGACAAAAACAGAACTCATGCAGATGGAGGAGAAAATAAATCACGGGAGGTATTTTGTTGGAGAACTGCTTTATGTAGACAGTTTTTGTCCACAGAGTTTTATGCCTATACCTATGGCTATTACTACTGATCATATGGATCTTGAAATGCCAGCAGTAATAGCTTTGTATTATCTTTTGAGAATTAAGGAGTGTTGAATTTCCTTGGTTCTCAAGGTCATGTCTATGGGGTGGAAATGTTAGTATAAAAAGTATGCCTCTACTTGCCTGGGCTACATAGTGAGCTCAGGGCCAGCCTGTACAAGACCTGTCTCAAAAAAAAAAAAAAAAAAAAAAAGAAGAAGAAAGAAAGAAAGTATGCCTCTCTAATAGTCACAAAGTTGTATTTGGAAATGGTAGCTAGTGATCTCTATGGAGTCCATGAAATAGAGCTTCCATATTTCATGTCCTACTTCACTGTGTTCTCTGGAACCAGGAGGGCCACCTGTGGATGAATGAAAGTCTGTATTTATTTAGCTCTGATAAACATCACCTTTGTTCTCTAGTATCTTTGTTGGCTTGGCTCAAACAGGAGAAAAGTTTCATTTATAAGCAGAAGCAAAGCCATCACATAATTACTGTCCTTTAGCAAGTGTTTATCCTTAATTGGAATTTGTTATGCAGGAAAATTTACATCCTGGGGGAAAATTATTATTTTAGAATACCATCGACACTTTGTAATGTACATAGCACATTTGAAGGTGAAATTCATTAAGAGTTACACTATGTTCCCTATACAGTGGATTAGCAATTCACTACTAGGACTGGGTCCAATATTTCTGAAATGTTCACAAATGATAAATTATGTTTCATTTATAAATAGTCTCTAATGGAAATTTTTTACTGCAAGTACTATTTTAATGAATTCTCTGTCTGGATGAATTCATGTCTAAAAGTGAAATAATTTATTTTTGTTTCCTTCCTTCAACTTCACAACTGAGGCCAGCACTGCCTATTATGTCCTCCCTGTTTCTTCTGTCTGGATCATGTGATCCTTCCCTAATTGCATGAGCTAGAAAACTTGGGTTTCTCTAGCTTTCTCTTTCTCTCTCCCTCCAACCTCATTTCCAACTAGCCTCCACATTCAAATGATTCCTAGTGAGAGCCAGATCTCCTTCATCTGATACATGCACAGGCTGGACCTCAGTAATGTTCCCAGGCCTCCTTCTCCACTAAGTAAATTATCCTGGCTCATCTTTACCCTTATGGTTTCTGCCCTCAGCTTGAGCTTGTTTACTTAGCTCACTATACTTCTCCGCTTTGTCTGCAGCGCGAATGCAGATCTGATTAGAACTGGTGCAAGTATCATCTTCTTCCTTTAACTTTTCAAGACTTTTCACTTTTTTTCCATTGGACAGAATTACTACCACTCCCATTCATTTTCCTACAGAAGTGTACGCATGCTTCTCCTGGTTTTCATTGTTTATTTATACACATAACTCAAGCATAAGATTGTGAATCTTTTTTTTAAGCCTCCCTGTATTTTATTTTGCACCTTCTGTGTATACATGCTAATTAAACACATATTAAGCACTTAATGAAGGTCGACTAAATTGAAAGTCCTGGTAAAAGAAACAAAACAGAGTGATGCTTTCGTGGCTATCCTGTGTGAATAGTGCCTTGTGGGTGATGACGGAGATGCTGTGGTGAAGAGGCCTGTGGTGGATCAGTTACAGGGCCCAGTTGAGTGTGGTTGTAAAGAAAAAAAACAGGTTAGAGCAGTAACAAACTAGAGGTTACCTGTAGGGCTTTTTCCTTTCCCTGCAGGTTCACATTTTCTAGACCAATTGCCTAGAAAAGCAGCAGCTTTCATTTATTTAGTGTGACCTTGACACACCAACTATATGCTCTATGAATGATTGAAGAAATGGAACTATTCCAGTTTTTAAGCTAAAGACATAAATCCAAAGATGTAAAGACTAGGGAATCAGAGATCATCCCCTTTCTAAGATACTACCTTATTCTATACATTGACCTAGATGTTTTTATGTCAATTATTTTTCACAGTCAAGAAAAGTACACAACTATTATGTTAGATTGAAACAATGTGAAGCTCAAAAATCTGTGTCTTGGAGTCAAATAGGTGGTCGCTCATTCTTAAGAAGTGTCTAATATGTGGTCTTTCCCATTTATCTATGGAAATACAATTGATTATTTCTTTTGTAAACTAGAAAAGGCTGGTTTTTCTAATGTGGAATGTTCAAGAACGTAAAGAAATCCAGAGAACTAAGCTCTAGGGTCAAGATCATTAGACTCAAGTCTACTTTGGTTCCTCATCCTGTTATCTTACTTCAAGCAGCAATTTTATTTATGGAAATTTTGGTTTCTTGTTTAGAGAGCAAGGCATATAATTACAGCCCTATGGAGTTTTATGATGAGAGGATTAGTATCTATAAAATGTAGTTTTCCATGTGAACATAAAATATTAGAAGTATTAAGCTTATGTAAGAATAAGAAATTGAGTAGAAAAGAACTTGCCCAGCTGCACATTCAGTCCTTCACTCCTTTTGTTACCTGTTTTTCCATTTCAGTGTTTCTCAGCTTTAATTTATGTAAACAGATGAGAACAGGCTAAACAATTCCACAGTAATGTGATTTGTATACAATGAAGCATTTTTATATGAGATTCATTTTCTAATTCTTTTGCATTCATAATCCAACAAGATGCAATAGTTAAAGAGACTTTTTTTTTTTCTTGTCAGGAGCTTCCATTCTCATCAAGAAGCCAAAACAATCCCACAACAAGGGAAATATGAAAATTAACATTACTGTAGAGACACTGGCAATTCTTTGATGAGAGGAAAAATAAGACAAAGTGTCAACAACAGCCACTGCCAACTTGTTTTGTGAATAATTGAATATATGGCTTCCAAATGTTCTGCATTAGGTGCAGCTCTGTGAATGTATTTTAAAATGAATCTGATCACAATTTGCAGTGCTTCGTTTTCTGAACATTGTGCTTTACCTTAAGCAAGGGGCTGAAGGAGTCATTGCCTTTTGTTTTTTCTGCACTTCAATATCAATATAACGCAATGGACAGTTCTCAGTGTTATTTCCTGTTTCTTTTCATTTTTATATAAAATACTTTACTAAGAGTAAATAAATTTAGACATCAAAATAAATGGATAAACACAGCTGTATTTTTTTTCAGCATTCTGTCCCTTTAAAAATGTCTAATGGTCACACAGTAGACAGCCCTGGGCATTGTGTGTGAATAGGACATTGGAAGCAATTTAGTTCTGACCATGTTTTGAACTGTAGGATTGAAAAGGAGATCTACTAATACACAGACAACAAAGACAAGGTACCTGCTCAGCTCCTTCCCCTTATGATATTTTATCAAAACAAAATCCAGTTTAAAATATATAAGTTAATCCTCCTTTATTCAAACAGTATCAGTAGAGTAGAAAGACTTGCTTAGCACTTATGCTAGCTCTTTGGCTGTGGATACTGCTGGAATGATGATATGTATCTCTGTGAGCAGCCAATAAATTGCATGATAAGAGATTTCAACGGCCTGGAACGATCGGCTAAATCTAACACAAGGAAATTTTTCAGGGACAGATGCAAAGTCAGCACTCAGAGTATAGAACAGCGGCAAAAGTACATGAAGTGGGACATACAGTTTAACAGCAGAACATGATTTTCCCCAAAGTGGCTGTTTTAAAGAACTGAGAGTCGTTTGAGTGAACTCCTTTCCCATCAACCCAATTTTATTTAACTTGATATAAGAATATAAAGAATAACAATGGGGCTAAATCTAACCTACCCTGTCCAACTTGACTTCTGAGTGTAGGTGAGGAACAGAGGAATATGGAGGGCAAAAAACATTATTAAATGATGCAGAACTGAGTACTTCAGGAATGGCTGAAGGAACTGGGCATGTCTGTCTGTGAAGGAGAGTATAAGCATTTATCATTTTGAAGAAATAGATGTCACAGAAACATGTACTTTGAAATTAAAGATGCCGAGTAAATGAGTGGAATTTGGGGTGTAGGAGCTGAGGCACCAGATGAGAACGGAGCCATTGCTTGTCAGTGGTGAGACATGGAGAAAAGTACTAAAACATTGAACCTCAGGTTATAGGATTTTTATGAAAATTAACCTGCATATGTAAAACACCTGCAGTGTGTGGTTTGCACATGATAGTCAACAACATCGACTTCCCTTTTGTCAGGTAGAATCACTAGAGACTTTCCTTAGAGAATTATTCTGTAGAAAGGTCACATAAGCAGACATGAGAAGGTCAGGGATCTGAGGTTCTTGCCACTGTAACACGGTGTATCTCTACTATGTTGACAGACAACATTTTCTCATATTTTATGCCAGTAGTGGTTGTTATTCAAAAGAGCTGATGTCTTTTATATCATAGTACCTTATGAATTATAGGGGATTTCATTACTCAGGTAATAAAAGGGTACCTGTGTTTTTACCTGTAAAGTGCAGAAAGGGGCCTCTTGTTTCCAGGCTTTGGTCTGTACGGTTTGGGTTCTCCCGCCATATTGATATCTGAAAGAGCACAAGAAAAGAGCATTGATTTAAAATGTTAAAACTTTGGTGAAAGTGAAATCTTCCTGTTTGAGTTTTGTCATTTATTTTGAAAATATGGAGCAATATTCATTCATTTTTCATGTGTTTATTGAGCACCTACTTTACATCAGACACTGAGGTCATACATAAAGCAGATTTGAAAAGATAAAAGAAAAGATAGACAATAGGAAATAGGAAGATAGATCTTTGGCAAATAGGAATAAAATCTTCAGCTGGACAGGTATTTACGCCTTAAGCAATACCACTGCAACAGTGGTGAATCTTAAGGAAACAACACTAAATAAATATGGTGTCATGGGAAACCACTAATAGCACAAATCCTTTTTATGAAAATTAAATTGCAATGTTAAATACAATGTAAATACTATGAAGGCATAAAACATATGTCATCAGCTGAAAGAGGAAAAATCAGATAATCAATTCATGTGAAGATGACCTCTACAAGGGTAGATAAGGTGTGGGACTTGGGAGGACTGTAAGAGACTTTAAAATTAAACCATAAAGTACTGTTTCTTTAATTGGGCACAGGGAACATGGGTTGACATTATTCTTATAACTTACATGTTGTATAAATTTAATTTTAAATGATTAATAACTAATGGTTTTAAGAGACAAAAATATGATGAGTTGTATATTGGTAAATATTAAAGAGAGAAGCTGTAAGCTTTGGTGAAATGGGGTTTCAGTGGGGCTGTGCGCTAGTACAGACAGACAGCGGGAAGAAAGCACACCCTGCAGGAGGATTGCCGAGCGGGAGACGATCGGCAGGAACCCCAAACAGAATTTAAACTTTGATTTGAGCGAGGTACAATTCAGGGTTCTGAACAGAGGACAGATCTGAAAATGAATTTTAAGGTAAGTGACTCTTGTGTGAGTTAGAATAAGTCACAGCTAAGCTCAAGGCTGTCCAAACCTTTTAGATGATATTATTGGCACAAGAAAGGAAGTGAAACAAATATATACTTTTATTATTTTTATACATCCTTTAATAATGATAGAGGGTACCTGGATTGTAAAGATATCATGAGACCAATTGTGTATTTCCAGTTTAGAGGTAAATTCTTAGTAAAAATAAAAAAAATTGTGCTCATATGTCAATAAAAATGGTTGAGACAGGTCTGCCACTATGTTAGCATGATTTCATTTTTTTATGCTGTGTTGTCAGTAATTTTGAAGATGCACCTAAGGCTTTGACAGCAAATTCACTCCACAGAGAGCTTCTCATAACAGGCTAATAAAGTCAGTATTTCCAGGCATCAGTCTCTTTTGCAAAGTCTGAAAATGCCTAAGAAAATCCTTTGTCCCTTCTGAACACTCAATGTTGTTCAAATGGAAATTAATACCGAAACATCGCACTTGTGTATTGTTGCACGGTGTGTTTGTGATCCTCCAAACCACAGAGTCGTGGGCGGAAGAGACAGGATGTGGGGATGGAGGGCAGCAGAGTCCTGGAACCACAGCAGACATAAGGCCTTGCGGGGTCTGAATGAACCAGCCCTTCCTTCATGATGAATTTTAAAAATACAAGATTTAATTGTCTTCAGAACAATCCATCTTAGTTCGAAGCCAAGACAGATTTCTCTCGCCTCAAGAGCTGCTGGCCTTCAAGGAACAGGATACAGAACACGTATAACAGGAACTCTGTAGCCCGTGACGGATCTCCTCAGCTTTCATGCTGAGTGTCTTGGCACTTATGAGACATAAGCAAACTTCAGTTTTCTCCCACTTTCCTAAGATAGGGGATTTTCAGATACAGAAACAAGGCAGGAGGACTAATTCTTCAATTCCTGAGTTTATAGATTTAAACCCAACACTACTAGTACTTAGAACTCTATATTATTCTTAAGAAAGCATTGAGTTTCTGAACCTTCTGAATGAATGATTTGAGCATATTCCTAAAATCCTAGTTAAATGTCTGGTGATGGAATGGAATAATCAGTAAAGGTATCTGTGTAGCAGGCTGGGGACTCATTATCTGGCTAGGAGCATAAAACTCCTGTGGTGAAGGTTGATAACACCAAATAGACACCATTTTAAATAAATCTATTGGTAAAGTTGAGTCCTGTGGAGACAGAACCCCAGCCCCTGCAGGCATAGGAATAAAATTAAGATGCATTTACATTTTGTCTTATTAATATTATGAGGTTTATGTAAGCACTTATAGAACAGATTCATCTCCGTTTAGATCTTAATATTGGTTTTAACATTTCAAATTAGCATGTAAAATATGCTAGAATTATTCTTACATTAAACCTGATCCTGAAGAATCAAAATACATCCTGCTGGGCTACTGCTACACCTTTTTACAATGAGTTCATTTTAAAATATTAACTATTATAAAAATAGCTGATTCTCTTTCATTCTTCATTTTAAAACTAAATAAGCAATACTACTGTATCAAGGTGAAATACCAATAAAGTTACAAAGCTTAAAAAAGTGAATGAGCTCAACTTGAGGCAAATGAGTTGAGGCAGAAATATGCAGGTATTGTATGAAATGGAAACGGGGGGGGATATAAAACCGGCACACGTGAATATATTTATCTAATTAATCCTTGGTTGCAAACTCCTAAAGATGGCACTAACAGCATCCTATTATCCCATGCATTTGACTTTTGGAAAGATACTTCCTATGATTCATCCCAAGCAATGTGCCTGTCATGGCTTCCCCCTATTTTCCTTTATTACATCATTTCCTTTGCGCTGAACACTAAATATTTCTGTCTTTTGATTTCAAACTTCTAAAGAGTTGTTATAATTTCACTCAACTTCATATATTCTCCAGCATCCTGCTGGGTTGTTTATCTAGTGGGTGTTCAATGATTCCAATATCAATTGCATTTATAAAGCCAGGAAGTATATCCTCAGATGGGTTCTGGAGTGGCCAAGGAAACATTTGTCAAAACATGTCTTAAACTGATGTTTATCCAAGCAATGTTTCACCAGATGTTAAAATCAAAGTTGTAAAAGAATTTTATCAAGGTAGAAACAGTTTGGTAAAAATTCTGTTGTATATCTTTTTCATGACATAAGTACTGAGTATTAACAGAGAACACCTTCCTCCCCAAAGAAACGTACTTAGCCATATTTAACTCAAGTGTTCCCTCATGTGCATGTGAAGATGGACTATTTCTGACAGGGCACCTGTTAACGTCCAGTACATCAGAGCTCTTCCACAATGGTGATTTATGAGAGGCCCTGAAATACTTAGAAAAATATTTAACCTTTCTTTGCCAATGATTTCATTTGGAACATCTTCAATTTAGATGTTAATGTAATCTTAAATTGCATTTGATTTATACTGCTAAATAAATTGGTAATTTTACCAGTGCTAATCTCAACTGTCTTCTATTACTTGCTAGATATAAACTTGATGTGAAAGTGATGTCTAACTCATAGTATCACTGCTGTCTTCTAAATTAGGAAAAATTAAAAGCAGTGTTTTTCAGAAGCAATTGTTTAAAAGGAAAATATTTATTCTTAGATTCTTTCCCCCCTCCTTCCCAGGTTTAAATAGAAGTCTAAATAACTCAGCCATGGCAGATAAACTGCCAGAAAAAGTCATTCAGTCTTTTATTGTACCCATTTAGAAGATTTAGAGATTCATTACTGTTCCATTAAGTAAAAATTCAGGAAACAAAGAAAATAGTCTGCTGTGTTTGACACGCAATGTATACAACCTTACATTACCCAAATATAAGCACCACAGCATTACACAGTGTTTTTGTGGTTGTTGCTACATTCAGTTCTCCAATCTTGTGAAAGGAGCATGGAAGAATCATTATTCCTGTTTCAAGTACAAGGTGGCTGAATACTAAGATATTAAGTGGCTTTCATTTTCACGTCATTAATTTAATTCACTACAACCATCTTCAGTGAGCATAGCCAACATGCCAAACATTGAACTAACAGGAGAGGGGACATCCTGTATGGAGTGGGGGAGGGGAGACAGTCTGAGTGTCTGCCCCAGACTTGAATTGATTTTCCGTCTAGAACAGTCCTTCTGTGTGTCTTTGCTCTTGGCCAGAGTTTGAAAGTCACACTTTCTATGGCATTTAACCCTACGTAGCTATGGATAGTAACCTGTAACGCAAGGCACACTGAGCTCCTCGGAGTCTTTACAACATGAGGTAGGATCCCTGCTTAGCAGAACGCTGTAGGGAGATTGTCTGGCGGCAAGGAGAGAAGCTCATCCATTAACAACAGAGCTGCCTGAGAGTTTTGGGCAAGATAATAGCCCTGTGGTTCGCTGAATGCACATAGCAGTGCTTTGACACCAAAAAAAGTGGAAAAATGCTAAGTACGCTCCACCCTGTGTTCTAAAATATAAATATCTGAAGGACTTTGAGCCAAAAGCTGAAAGTAAAATCAATTCCCTATTGCAGAGTAAATGATTCTCAACTCTTTTTGTTTTTCCTCTCCCCGAATCAAAGCTAGGTTTAACACTTGAAAAATCTCCTTAATAGTATGTTAAAATATTCACTGTTATGAGAATGAAACTGTAGTCTAATTTTACTGGGCAGTCACTGAATTGTGACCACTTTAATGAGCCTTTAGACCTAGTTTCATAAATTAGTTCTGACACTGCACTACGGCGTATTGGCCTCTGGTTATTAGAATGCTAATGCAAAGATCGCTGGTTGATCAAATTCTCATTTGTTACCAGAATATACTCCATGCTTCCAGATTCTGTTCGCAAGGGCAAAGAAAAGTGGAAACTTGAACTTCTCACTAACGACCTGGTAAGTCTGATATTTCTGTGTGACTCATTTAGAACCAAATTTACTTTTCCAAATAGAAACTGAAGTGAAAAAAGGTGGATTCATATGTTCAGATCCCTTTTTATATTTATCATCTATTTCTTCCAAAGGTTACATCAAGAAGAAAAATTTAAAAATGTCACAGATCATTTGTTTCTGTTGGTTAAATGATTGTTGGACCTAGAGAACATGTCAGGTGTTGTGGGTTAACAAAAATGAACCCTGTGTGCTCAAGATACCACGAGGAAAGACAATTCAGCCACTCGCTTTAGAAAATGTGACAGGTTATATAAAGAAGGAAGACTCCACGTCTTGATATCATGCTGCCCCTTTTTTGATAGCTGAGAATGTCTGTTAGGGTCTGTTCTTGGGAAGTAAGAGGGTTTTCTCCCAAGATACCAGTTCTAAGGTAAGATATCATAAATGGCCCACTTGCCCAATGCTAGGACAAAGTGCCTGACACATAATTTTATAAAGAACATGGCTTAAGGCTGGGGATTTAGCTCAAGTGGTACCGCGCCAAACTTGGATGAAAAGGGCCCAAGTTTGATCACTGGTACTGGGGGAAAGAAAAAGAAGAAGAACATGGTTTATTTGGTTTATTGTTTTAAAAGTTTCAATCTGATTAGCTGACTGCAAGGCAGGGCCAGCATGG
The DNA here is from genome assembly GCA_004025085.1 of Thryonomys swinderianus. Lineage (NCBI taxonomy): Eukaryota > Metazoa > Chordata > Mammalia > Rodentia > Thryonomyidae > Thryonomys > Thryonomys swinderianus. The sequence continues at coordinate 26,801 of PVIC010002415.1, forward strand.
CAGAAGGGCATGGGAGTGCAAAGATGCTTACTTCATGGTGGCCAGGGAGTAAGGGCTGCGGAATGAAAACCCTAAACAATCTTGCCCCCAGGGACTCACTCCTCCAAATGAGCCTCACCTGCCAGCACATACAGCTGTGAACCTCAGTGGATGTCTGCTGATGACTGTCACACCCCAAAGGTCAGTCTCCTTTCTCCAAATCTCCTAATCCAGTCAAGTAGGCATAATTAACTGACACTGAACCATTTCCTCCCAATTTTGTAGAAGCCTCAGCTCTATCAGTTGAGCCATAGAAACTTATTTCTGTTTTTCATTTGTTTGAGTTTGTTGTTTGCTGTTTCTATTAACTGCCACAAAACCTTCGATTTGGCCTAAAGCATAAATGGAATGAAACTGGATGGAACTGTGTGGCTTCAGTGCATCTTTAACCAACATCTAGTCTAGTTTAGAGTTCTTTAGTAGAGAACACAAGCATATTTTCATATTGATTACAAAGCGAATACCAAGTGGTAATAATGATCAAATCTGAACTTTCTTAATTCCTATAATCTTCTACTCATATAATTATTTTTCAATTATTTTACCTCATTTACTATCTTGGATAAGTTTTCTGAACACTGATTTTTTTTTTTTTTTTTTTTGCTTTTTGAGACAGACAGGGTCTTGCGTTGTAGTTCAGGCTGGCCCTGAGCTCACTATGGTGCCCAGGCAAGCCGCCGCGAACTCAGCAATCCTCCTGTCTCTGCCTTCCGAGTGCTGGGATTACAGGCGTGAGCCACCATGCCCAGCATTATATGTGGTAACTGGGGATCGAACTCAGGTCCTTGCGCTTGTGAGGCAGGCGCCAGAACCACTGAGCTAACCCTCCGGCCCCTGAACACTGATTTTTATATTTCATGAATATATTTACTTCTGTAAAGGTTAACAATAAAGATATGTTTTATCAGATTAATCAAACATAAAATGTAGACAAATGTTAAGCAGCAGTATCCTGAATATATTTAGGAGATTGCTCAATAATTTTACAAATGTACTTAATGATATAGATATTAATCATGGGAGCAACTGTTATTATAAGATAGGTTGAAATTATATGGTGAGAAATAATACAGTCATCAGGCCCATATAGTCTTACCGTTTTGTATCCTAATAGTTTTATTTATTTTCATGCTTGAGTTCAAAATTGTCCTTAAAAATTGAACAGTAAGGGCTGGAGATTTAGCTCTGTGGTTCTGGCACCTGCCAGCGAGTGCAAGGTCCTAAGTTCGATCCCAGTAACCACATACAACAATACCAGGTGTGGTGACTCACACCCACCAGCAATCGGTACCACACACCACAGTGCTGGGGGTGTGGTGGCTCAAACCTGTAATCCCAGCAGTCAGGATGCAGAGACAGGAGGATTGCTGAGTTTGAAACTTGCCTGGGCCACATAGTGAGCTCAGGGCCAGCATGAACTACAAAATGTGACCCTGTCTCAAATAAACAAACAAACAAACAAATAAATAAAAAATAAGAGCATGGGTTACCAATTTCCTTCAATTTCTACATTAGTAAAGTGGAGATCCATGATTTGCTATTGTTTTGCTGCCTTCTTTTTCTAAGTGATTTCTTTTCATATGTCCACCCATGGACTTTGTTTTCTTAGGTTCTTCTTGTGAACTTTGTATTCAGTATTTACAACAATGCTCATTATTTTCTAACTCATAAGTACAATGAAACACAGAGTTAATGTTAGGGAGCTAAATGTCTTTAATATGGCAAGTAGTAAACAACTGGGTACCCAGTGTGTTTGGAAGCCAAGTTAACATTTGTTATCATCTAGGATCCTGTGAGCAGTGCAGAATCCCAGCATGCCCCAGGCTCAGTGGATCAGAATCTGCAGTCTGGAAAGACATTGGCGTGACTGTCATGTACATTCACGTCTGACAAGCACTGAAATATAACACAATCAGCTTATATCTCTTGTTTCAATTTCCTTTAAAGGTTTTATTTTTAAAATGTTTTGAAAAGATAGCATTCAGAATTCTGAGAAAATTTAAGGAAGATATTTGAAAAAAATGATTTTCAAAAGGTTTGGAATGTAATAAGCTACCTTCATGCCTTTTTTGATAATAATATTAGTTATAAGCATTTATATATCATTTGTGAATTGATCAAATTTTCACATACATTAAACTCACAATAATCTTGTGATGTGGCTCTTATCACTTATTCCCATTTGTAGAAGGTAAAGTTCAGACAGTGTTCTTTAGATGAAGCTAGATTTTAATTTTTCAAAAAGATAACTGGGAATAGTAAGACTGTATGATTTATTGTCAAATTACCAGGTTTCCAAATTACCAAAGCTTTAGAAATTTCATTTAAAAGATCAATATTTTCATAAAGTTTCTAAGACCAGATAAACTACAAAGCCTTTAAATTAAATTTTATTCTTAAGGATCCTATCAGAAAGTAAAACTTCAAAGAGCTCTTTTGTCTCAGAGGGCAAATGTAAAAGACAGATCAAAGAATCATTAAAACTTAAAAAAACAAAACAGAAAAAACCTCCTGAAGATTCTTTCCCCAAAGAAGAAGCGAAATAGGATATTTGATGTCCCCCAAAGAAAAAAAGGTACACAAAATTCAATCTGATACAAGTTCCTCCAGCTGGTGGTTAATCAGAACTGTTCAGGGGATTTTTAAATTGTCCCAGCTGTATCGATAACTGCCTCTCCACCCAGTTACTCTTCCTCCTGCCTCTCACACTGGCTGTCTTCCTCCTTCCCAGAATTCTCTGTCTCCCCTGTCTTTACTTCCTGGCTGCGCCCTAGACCTGCCTTTTGCTGCACTTCAGTTGCTTCCTTCCTGCTGAGTTGTTTCCGCCCAAATCAATGGAGTCCCTTCAACAATTTGTCCAAATGTCAACTTCTCACCAAATATTGCAAAATGCCATCTCCTACCACTCTTCGCGTTCACAATCTCTTTGTATTTCACAAGGTATTTAGGTATAAAACTGTGCATCTTTATTTTGTTGCAAAGCACATTCTAAGTCTCTAGAAAAATAGCTCAAAGCTAAAGAAATGGTCATTGAATATGTGAACGGTTAAGCAATGAATTAGTGAAACTATGAGTTTCAGAGACTTATGAACATGTATATACTTAGAGTGACACCATAACTCAGTATTTAAATAGGTCACTTCAGAGTAAAAGGAGGGTGTAAAACAAAGGTTTCAGTAAATATGTTTAGAGTAAAACAAAATGATTTTTTGTTGATTACTGGATATCAAAAATAACATAAACTGAGTAATTTTTCCATGATGCTTTAGATTCTTTGACTTAACTTGTTTCATATATAGTGATACTTATATTTTTCTGTAAAGTTTAAATTTCTATAATCTGATTTTTTGTTTTTTGCACAATTTTTCAAATACTTTTCAAGACTTCATTGTCATTTATAAGTTGACATTTTCAAATGACTCTATTATAAATTTATTTCTAATTAAAAAACATTTCCTTATCTCAGCATGGAGGAATATAGTAATCTCAAAGCCAATTATGATATGTGGAAGCAATTCCAGATTCCGTTTTTATATTGAAATGCATAAATATTATAGTTGAAATACTTTCACAGATTCTTTCTTGCCTTCATTTACACAGTTCCTTTTGACACATTTTTATAGGATAAAACTTGTTATACATGTCTGAATATCTTGTGAATGTCTCAGTAAATATACATGCTGCACAACTGCAGTCATTCTCAGTTCACTCCATTCTGGGGTGGAAGACCACTAGGTATGAAGAAGAGCCGGAGTACAAGACTTTTCCCTTAACTTAAGCTATTTTAAAGCATAAGAATAGGCAATAAAACTAACTTTATAACTCCTTAGAGTTCTCACTATTTATTTGCTGTTTGTTTTTGTAAGGATGAATTTATCTTTCATTAATGAGATTTGCATTCAGTCACTGACATTTTGAAGAAAACACAGATTTAAATTTTTGTGAACATTTTGAGGAGAGACTTCTAACTAATATTTAATATTGCAAACAAAATTTAAAGGATTTATCAAGTAGATCTTCAACAGCTCAAACATTTCCCAAATCCAATAGAGGCAGTAAGCACAGAGAGTCTCTAAAAATATGCAGTATATTCTTTGTAATTCAGTATCAGATTTATCACTAAAAAATACAAAAGTATTTCTATGTTATGTGTATACATGAAGTATTTATAAAATGTAATACACTTCAGCTTACATATGAGTGTAAATTTATATAGTATTGTTTTGTTGTATGTAGTTGCAAGTTATTTGTCTACCATAAACAGTACCAAATATGTGTCGACTCCACAAGTTTCCTAGTCTACCAAAGACACTGTTTTCCTTATCATGGAGTATTTCACAAAACTTTCTGTTCATATTAGCACTGAAACCCATGATTTTATCTTCAGTGTTAAAATTTTAATTGACATTTACAATAGCATCGATTTCATAGATTTATTTTCATAGTTCCAATAGCAGGTTTTAATTTTAAAGAAACATCTTAATATACATGGCTAAATAAATTTATGGTCTCTGAAAGATTTACAAATAAAATTCATCACTGTTATTATGGGGCTTTTAAAGTAATTATTATGGATTTTCCCTAGGAAAGCAGAACAATAAGTCATTCCTTAAAAGTGATCTTTGATATATAGGTTAGGTACCTGTCTCAGAGCGCTCAGAGGTAGAAATCACTGGTGAAGTGTCTAGAATATGGCTTTAAACAAACAACATTCATTCTTTTCATAAAAAATAGGCTAGATTTTGCACAGCAGCAATACTCAAACAACTATTGAATGTTAAACTAATTTGAACAATATGTACTGAATATCAATATTGTTCTCTCTATTTTATTTGAAGAAAAAAACTTACACAAAATTGAAGACAAATTTGCATAAGGCCACACAGCTAGTGTATTGCAGTACCTTTCAGTGCCAGAGAATCAGCTCCAGTACCAGGCAAAAAACTGAAAATACATGTATCTCTAGTCTTTTCTATAAAATGTATTTGTGTATGACTTCCACTTATCTTCTCACAAACAACAGAGCATCTCCAGATTATACCAAATCTGAGCATAATATAAATGTTTCATAAATACTTGCTATGCTGCACAACTTGAGGAAAAAAGACAAGAAACAAAAGCTAGACGTGTTCACTATCAACACAACTGGTGTAAGCCCAATCATGAAACATACAAATAAGACTCGAGGCAAACATTACTCCAATAAAGAATGTTGGAGACCAATGATCTTTGAAATGTTGGGAAGCCACAGCAGGGTGCGCCAACATGGCACTGCATTGGCATGGGTTTACTGTCCGGCTGAGCATGTGGCAAATTCCTTTGAGGAACTTCCGGAACTTTTATCTTATCTTTTATTTTATTTTTCTTTTTTTTTCACTATTTTAAATCCACAGTTAGTTGAGTTTCCAGATGCAGAACCTGCATGCACATCTGTAGGGTTAACTGTTTGATAATGACTGATTATTTTGGCAGTTTAAAACATGTATCCACAAATTATTTGACACACAAATTATTTGTGGTAGCAGAGTAATAGTCCCCTGAAGACATGATCACCTGAATTCCTTGTACCTGTGAATATGTTACATTATACAGTCAACCGACTTAAGTAGAGGGATTATCCTTGGTATTTGGATGGAGAGGAGTCCTTAAATTTGGAAAAAGCAGGAAGAAGAGAAAGTTACAGGGTTGCTTTATGAGAAAAACACATCCGCCATTGTTGACTTTGACTTTGGAAGAAGAGGATCACTAGCCAAAACATGTTAGAAGCCTCCAGGAGATGGAACAGATAAGAATACAAATTCTTTACACCCTCTAGAGTAGGGGTTTCCAACTCCCAAGCCGCCAACTGGTACATGTCCATGGCCTCTTTGGAACTAGGCTGCACAGTGGGACTGAGGAGTTGGTGAAGGAGTAAAGCTTCATCTATATTTACAGTGGCTCCCTGTCGGTGGTCACTGGAATAGTGGCCGAGCTCTGCCTCCTGTCAGATCATCCAAGGTGTTAGATTCTTGTAGAAGCATAATCAGAGTGTGAACTGCATATACAAGAGATGAAGGGTGTGCACTTGTATAAATCACCCCAAAACCGTGTGGCACATCCAAACCCCATCTGGGGAAAAACTGTCTTCCATGACACTAGCTCCTGGAACCTCAAAGGTTGGGGATACTCCTCTAGAGGAAATACGGTCTTGTCAACACCTGTACTTTTGCCCAGTGAAACTTGAATTGTATTCTGACATTCAGAACTACAAGACTTTAAATGTGTGCTTTATGGGCCACCAAGCTTGTGGCAGTTTATTGCAGAAGAAACAGAAAAGTAATACAATAACCCATTCTTTGAGAAGTACAACTTAATTCACCTCTGATTAAACGTAGTATGAGTTTAGTGGCTCTTATGAGTCGAATATGGCAGGAAATTGAGTGTCAGTTTGTACATCATTTCATAAAAGATTGTGCCTTCCATTGCAGAAGCCTTTGAGATTATTCTTGGGTTTTCTCTCCACTCGAGGGAGCTGGGTGTCCTATGGTGAGGAGCCCTGCAGAGAGGCCGAAAGGTAAAGAACCAAAGCCTCTCACCAACCGCACAGGTGCACTTGAGAGAAAATAACTACGTGATTACAGCTGCAACCTGCAAGTCGAGCCCAGACTTGGGAGAGATTATTAAGGCAAAATGACTCGGGGCCACTCCTCTCAGACCCCCTGACCCACACGACCAGGGAAATGATGAGTACTTGCTGTTTTAGGCTATGACATTTGGGGACAAGTTGTCATGTAGTGCTAGGAAAATATATGCACACATGTTCTACATTTACTCTAAGATATATAAAACAGATATTTCTACATATATGTATTTACACTAGGATGTATCCATGTTTGTATATATTTTTCTTGCTACATAACAGGTGGTAGGAAAATATTACATTTTATAAATATATATATAGTGTATATATATACACACTATATATTTAATATGCATATATATTTACTACAAGATTTCTATTTACCTACTAAAAAAGGTCAAATTACAAGAACATAAAGAAGTGCTTACAAGGTGACCATTACTACTTCCTTCTAAGTAAACTGTTGTTAAGTGCATATTCTACTGGAAAATTATTAGAAAAACATCCAGTAGTTTTAGTATAACAGTGCACACATATAAAAACTAGCATTTCTATTAATGCAATATAATAAGCTTTATTCAAGAGTATAAATGAAGTTAAAATCTTAGTGTGGAGAAAAAATACCTCAAAACACATAATCTTATTAAGAATGCAGTTGTCCATTTTTACACATATTTTAATGGATGAAAGCTGTCAAAACTATTGTGAGATCAATGAAGGCAATTAGCCTCTAATTTTTTTCCCTCTGTTCTTTCTTCTCTTGTATTTTGCTTTTGCCTTGAAGGATATGCTTAATGGAACCAAACATGCCAGAAAAATGAGATTAATTAATAAATTTTCTGCTTTACCATGCAGAAATATTCCCCATACTTCTAGTTTATAAATTTTTGTGACTTGTAGTGTAACATATATACCCATTAAATAAAGAAAATATCCGTTTATACTACAATACTTTGAAACAGAATTTCAAGGTTAAAAATCACTATTGAAACAAAGCATCTTTTCCCCATCTGAGTAAAGTTGATCTTGGCTAACTAAATACATGCACTAGTCACACTACACAGAATGGCATGTGGCCCAGATATCTTGCACTCTTCACCACCTGGCCACACTCAGATCATAGAATCTGTGCTCATGACTTCCCCTTCAGCGGAAGTGTCAGCTCATCAAATCTACTGTTCCGGATAAAATGTGATTTCCAAAGTTCAACTTAAATTTTTTTTTTTTTTGCAGTACTGGGGATTGAACTCGGGCCCTTGTGCATCCAAGGTTGGCGCGGTACCACTTGAGCTAAATCCCCAGCACTCAACTTAAATATTGACTTTTATATAAATCATCTCCTCCCTGTCTAAACAGAAAAAGAAGTGCAAAATGCTCACTAGGGACTCCGCCCCCCCCCCACCTCCCAGACACTGAATAAGTTTCTGTAGCTAAATGTTGCAGTAAGGAAAAACGTACTTTTATATAAGTCAGCCTCCATTATTATTTTCTTTGGGAAATTGGATCTATTTTCTTTTCTTTGAAAGTAATCCCCAAGGAATATCTAGTGGGTAGAGATTATAGGTTTTATTTTGGAATGTCTTCTAATGATTACATCTGATCCGTTTAATGAATCAGAGATAGTTCAATATTCAAAAATTATCCAAAATATTTCTAAAATTTATTCATACTAAGAAATATGTTAGGTCCTTATTTTTAGATGGAGAGATATGGAATTGTAGTTCTCTGAATCGCTTTTTCTTCTTGTTAGTGTGTCATATATGTTATTAATGCTTAAGAGAGACAAGATATAGCATCACAGGGGATTTTAAGTAAGAATAATTCTGTTTAGGTTAATGGCTGCTAAACTGAAGAAATTAGTAAATGAGAATAATGTTTCTCTTTTAAAAAAGGGAACATAAATTGTTATATTCACAGAATAATCAAAATATGCTTTTATGTAAGGAAAATGTGCTCATCTACAAATCAGTTTGTTCTGCTAATGAAAAGTAGAACAGCCTTTCTAAACACATCTTTTATGATATCTTTGCCTCATGGAATTTAGATAATAAGTTGTAACAAAGAATGGCCACTGGCAATCTGATAATTAACACTTGAATTTAACTAATCAAGTAAAACTTCTTTCTCCTTCAGGTTGGGGCTCCAGGATCAGTAGGGGATCCTGTGGCAATCATTTTGTTAAAGGTTTCATTGTTGGATGACAGGCATGTGCTACTAGTGGGTTCTGAAAAATATACAAAGTGTTGTGAAGTAATTAATACATATCCTTAGAAAAGTGACAATTTAAAAGTAGCAAAGCAAACATTTCACTGGGTGTGTGACTTGCAACTTGGATTTCATTTCCATCTGAATGTTGTAATGTCTTTTTCTGGGAGAAGAAATGAAAACCTTTATGGAACACTGTTATACAGTACTATATCGGACATTTTGAGTTTGTATTGGTAATTTCACTTTTGGGCATCCCATAATCTTTTCCTTCATTCTGACACCACCTATCAAGAAATTAATTTTGTATTTACTTTATTCTATCTCTTTTTACTTAGAAAATAGGTGTCTGAAAAGAAACATTTTATCACTCTGTATTTGGATATTCTTACTGCTTTTTATTCCAGAAGGGGAAACAAATTTTATAATGGCAATAAACATACTATGTTGGTTTAGATAACATGTACATTTTATAGCTTATGAACATATGACTAATTTCAAAAATTAGAAGTATATATAGGTTGCCTTTATTGATTGTTCTAGATTGTTCTAAATTAGAACAAATTTTCTGTAAACCTTTTAGGAAAAGCCCAACTTAGCCACAAATTCAAATGATTTCAAACCCTGTTTTCAATATTTTTAGCTTAATGACATTATCAAATGTCAAGAACTCTCAGTAAGGGTTTTTTTTTTTTAACATTCTTTTCTTTTCTTTCTTTCTTTTTTTTTAAATTGAGACAGGGTCTCAATTTGTAGTTAAGGTTGGCCCTGAGCTCACTATGTAGCCCAGGCAAGCCTTGAACTCAGCAATCCTCCTGTCTCTGCCTCCCGAGTGCTGGGATTATAGGCATGAGCCACCATGCCCAGCAATTTTCTATTTTTTACAATAGCTTCCAAGACACAAAAATTTCCAACAAAGAATGATTAAATTAAGTGCCTTACAAATTTGATCAGAATGTTAAGACACAGAGTCATTTTGATTTCTACTATGGCTACATAATTTATATTTTTAATTTATGATTCACATGTTTAAAAATTGTTTTTTAGGGCCGGAGATTTAGCTCAGTGGTTCCAGTCCCTGCCTACAAGAGCAAGGTCCTGAGTTCGATCCCTAGTAACCACATACAATGCTGGGCATGGTGACTCACGCCCACTAGCAATCAATACCACACACCACAGTGCTAGGCGTGGTGGCTCACGCCTATAATCCCAGCACTCTGGAGGCAGAGGCAGGAGGATTGCCGAGTTCGAGGCTTGCCTGGGCTACATAGTGAGCTCAGGCCCAGCCTGAACTACAAAGTGAGATCCTGTCTCAAAAAAAATTTGTTTTTTACCTTTATGAGTAAGTACATGCTTGCAGTACATGACAACTGTTTTCACCTATATAGGGAATTAGTTTATGTACATCATATGTTTCTCTTTTCTTCTACTCCCATTTATTTCATTATTTTATATAAATACTTATATATGGTTTCATATGAGGAAATAATGTAAAGTTCATAGAAGATTTCTGTTTTTTAAAAAGGGATTTTTATACAAACAAAACATTCATACTGAATAGATTCTGATACAAAAATCTACTAATTCAGTGAAAATAATACTTTGTCAATGTTATATCGAAAGTATTGAAATTTTTAATCTACTATCATAAGACTAAACCAAGGTCTAGTTTATTTATAATTATGGCATTTGTTAGACATGTAGACACAATGGTACAGTAAACATAAATGAAAGACTATTGAAGTTTAAAGTACCAGCTATGTATCAGTGTCCTTGATGTCTTTCGAATGTACTTCTGTCAACAGCTTGTTATGCATGTAGTTGTGACAGAAAAGAAAGATTAATAGATTAATAATGATTTCCAGATCTTATCTATACAAAAACACTGCCTTAGCTTTTGAGCTTTAACACTTGTTTCCAGGAGATACGATTGCTTCACTATCTGATGGGTCACACCTGTGTTTCCTTTCGGACCCTTTCCTCCCCCAGCAACCTGAAAGAGCACTGTTGTTTTGTCAGGTTTTAACAGCCCCTCCACATTGCACAGATACACTCTCCTTGTGTCCTGATGGTTGCGGCTCAGTGTCCCATGACACTTATGCCTTAGCACAGCAATAGCAGACCCATGCGCCAGGGTCGGAGGCCAGATGGCCTGGGATCAGTTTCTTCTTCTGCCATTTGGTAGGTGATAAAGCCGAGCGAATTATTTATCTCTGTCCAAAAATTGTACTACCTCATAGTGTTTTGGGCCAATACTAAAAGAATTGTAGTATATAAAATAATTGGAAGGGAAAATGGCATGCAATCCACACTTAACAATTAAATACTATTATTGTTATTATTATTATTACTGTTATCCACTTCTTCACAGAAACTACTACGTGGTGCTGTTATTTCTTTTGTGTCCTCAACTGTTGGCCTCAATTTATAGGAGAGGACACGTGTGGAGAATTGACTTGTGAAGAGTGTGCAGTAATTATGAGCTGGCCTCATCCCTTTCATCTCCACCTTGAGAAAGGAGACAGTGATATCCCAGTAGCAAACATCTCTGAAGCCAAACTAAAAAAGAAAAAAAAAAACCACTTTCATATAGTGTGACGATGTCAACACAAGAAGGTTACTATACAGCTCCACCACTGAAAATCTATTTACTCATATGTCTTTCTCGTGCTACTTTGAAAGGAGAGGCAAGCAAAAAAAAAAAAAAAAAAAAAAAAAAAAAAAAAAAAAAAAAAAAAAAAAAAAAAAAAAAGGTAAAATGGCCAAGTAGAGAGGATCAAGAATAATCTTCTTGAATTCGTAACTCAAGAGAGGAAAAGAAGATAGATTCTGCCCATACCCACCTACACCTATGATTACACAAGAAGGACAATTCAGATTTGGTAACTATAGCTTTGCCTTAAATTGCCTCAGTATGAGGACGAAAAGTGCACCTCTCACAGGATCAGACCAAGTGTAACAAGGGACAGACCCCCCCCTTGACAAGAGAAGCTGGAAAGATATTATGGATACTTACCGCTATCACATGACATAAGCTAAAAAGCACAGTGATGTGGCAACTACAGGGCTAACATTTATCTAAAGGTGGTACAGTGTTATTTTGTCTCCTCTTTGCTTTACACCAGCAACACAGTGCAGGGAAAAGAGAGACCACGGGCACAGGAATATCACACTCTGCTTTCTCTACAGGGTAGAAAGCTGGCCAGTCATTTTCAATGGAATCGCTCTCAGGGTATTAGAGCAGCAAGGGGAAAACCCCCTTGGGCTCACACATCACTGTACTAGTACTAGACGGCTTGTGTTCAGATAAAAATGTGTTATAATAGTTGCTATTTTGTTAAAACCACTATGTTTTATAATCATTGCCTAATATGTATGAAACTATAATGTTGAAACATTTTTAAAATGAGCCTTCTCTTAACTGGCTAACCAATAGCTGATTTGAGCATGTTGAATTATAGGACTACTAGTGTGATTTTAATTCTCAAGGAAACGATCTCTTTTTTTTTTTTTCCTTTTCTTCTTTCTCTCTTCGTCCCTTCCTCCCTTTCTTTCTCTCTTTTTTTTCTTAGATAAAGTCTCACTTTGTAGTTCAGGCTGGCCCTGAGCTCACGATGTAGCCCAGGCAAGCCTTGAACTCAGCAATCCTCCTGCCTCTGCCTCCCGAGTGCTGGGATTACAGGCGTGAGCCACCATGCCTAGCACTGTGGTATGTGGTATTGATGGCTGGTGGGCATGAGTCACCACGCCGAGGTTGTATGTGGTTACCGGGATCGAACTCAGTACCTTTTGCTTGCGAGGCAGGCGCTGGAACCACTGAGCTAAATTTCTGGCCCTTCTTTTCATTTTTTAGTCATTACAAATTTAGGAAAATGTGTAAGGAAGCTAATAGATCTTCTAGTCCTTGAGAGATCTTCAACAATTTAATAGATGAACCAAGGTAGAACTAGATCTCTTTATTCATGTGAGCTATTTCTCTCCTATATTAGCTTTTTTCATCTACAATATCTAAACATTATTATACCTAAAGTTACATATTTTATTTATGATTAAGTATGTTGTTGTTAACACTTTCTAGACTTGCTATCTGAAAATAAGTATTTCTGCAAATATATTCTCTTTTGAATCATGATCAAGATTTGGAAAAGAAGGGCCGGAGATTTAGCTCAGTGGTTCTGCCGCCTGCCTAGCAAGTGCAGGGTCCCTGGTTCGATCCCAGTAACCACATACAATGATATGATATTGGGCATGGTGACTCACACCCACTAGCAATCAGTACCACATCCCACAATGCTGCACTTGGTGGCTCATGCCTGTATTCCCAGCACTCAGGAGGCAGAGGCAGGAGGATTGCTGAGTTTGAGGTTTGCCTGGGCTACATAGTGAGCTCAGGGCCAGCCTGAACTACAAAAGTGAGACCCTGTCTCAAAAAAAAAAAAAAAAAAAAAAAAAAAAAAAAAAAAAAAAAAAAAAAAAAAAAAAAAAAAAGAAGACTTGGAAAAGAAAATAATATGAAAAGAATGTAGAATCCTTTAAAAAGTAAGGTTAGATGAATTCACTCAAGTGATACTAAAGTTTACTTGAAACCTTTCAGGGACTGCAGAAATTGACCTTCATGGACAATCAGCTAAAAGCAGCTCAGAGTGACTAAGATAAAATTGGATAAAAGGGACAAGTGTTTCACTAAATTGCAAAACCAATTTTCAAAGGAAATCTGTGGACTTGGCCTCTATTTTTGACCAACAGATAGAAATCTACTCTAAGAAAAGTTCAGGGTGATTATTTGTAACTGGGTTAAACTATAAAAGAAACTAGAATTGAGAGTTTTGCTTGGGTTTAAATGCATGATGAAGAGATTCTATGTCTATACAATGGTCTGGGATTTTGGTCTATAATAATAACTGTCCCTGTTGCCCAAGTTTATTTAAGAATTTGAAAAGATTAAAAAATAGATAAATTAATTCAAGTCTTTATGCTTTTCTGTTCAGTTTTTGAGTATGTGTTTATTTAGGTATTTTTATTGATAAAATAATGAAACAGTAATGAAAAAGGATTACAAATTCCTAGGAAAACCTGGTGTGCTAGATTAGTAAGTATGACTTTTCAAGTATTTCAAGTGTTGACAAGACCAGATGTACTGGAGTTACATGTTTAGTGTCATAGATGTTTAAAAAGATACACTTAACTCTTTCAAAATGGAATTAAATATATAGTAAAATTTACTCTGCTAAATAGAAGTAACTTGAACATTAACCAAAGGACAGGTAAAGTTATTCTTATTTCAACATTATTACAAAATATATAAACTGATTTTTAAAGTGAAAGAAAAGAAAACACTTTTTTTTTTTGCTTTTGAGACAGGGTCTCGCTTTGTAGTTCAGGCTGGCCCTGAGCTCACTATGGTGCCCAGACAAGCCGCCGCGAACTCAGCAATCCTCCTGTCTCTGCCTCCCGAGTGCTGGGATTACAGCCGTGAGCCACCACGTCCAGCATTGTGGTATGCGGTGTTGATCATTGGTGGGTGTGTCTCCACGCCCAGCATTATATGTGGTAACCGGGGATCGAACTCAGGACCTTGCGCTTGCGAGCAGGCACCGGAACCACTGAGCTAACCCTCTGGCCCGAAAAGAAAACACTTTAATCACCATGTTAAGTGCTTCTGTTGCTGTTCAGTCTGGGAGTCAAGTATATTTCAGCTATTGTTTCCATGGTCCTTTAATAGCTTGCAGGGAACTAGTTTGTTTGGGGGAAACCATAAAGGAATGATAGGTAGTTTTATGCAATTTTGAACCAGGGCAAAATAAAATTTAAATTTTGGGAGATAGCCAAATAAATTAAAAAGGCCACAGGACTTTTCATTATATGTCACAACTAATCTCTTTATTTCCTTTTCACCAAATAATGTACTTGGGTTTTTATTTGATGAAGAAACAGCTGTACTTCTCTCAGAGCAGAAAATTACTCTTAGCCAAATGTTTGAGTTGTCTTAGAATTCGAGAAGGGAAGATTTTTTTTTTCAATGTGTTCAGAAGGATTGTGAAAATTTCAGTTTCAAATTACTCAAAACTCATGTATTTTCTTGCTCATATAATACATAGTACCTGTTCCAATGCCAAATCAAGGTCACACACATGGGATGGAACTAGTACTTGTTGAAAAAAATTTGATTGTTATTATTTACATTTCCTTTTGAGGAACGTTCCCATCTAATGAGAGGCATCTGTTAGCTTTGGAAAATATTCCAACTGTTATTGCAAGAATGCGAGGAGAAAAAGAATCAACTTTAAATTTTTGATATCTGCAGCAAAATTACTGAGGCTCAAGCTAGAAAATAATCACAAAAGGCAGACTTTGGCGAGACATAAGAGGATTCCCTCTATCTCTGCACCCTCAGCAAATGTCAAGAGATAACCGCAGACTCAATTGAAGGTTCGTCCATAGCCTGGAGTGGCTCTTGTTTGCACTAATCTGGATGAACCACAAAGCCACTTGCCTCTGGAAGAGGAATAATATGCAAGCGGAAGTCCAAGCCAAAAAATACAGATTAAAAATTGTGTGCTTTGAGCTCCAAGAGATATGAGCAGAAGGAGACAGATAAAAGTAGGGGGCAGGTACTCAGATAAGTACAACTTAGATTCAGCAAATGGATTAAAGAAAAGGACATCACTTGCCCAGTTTTTATTTGGGATTCTGGAATAAGAGGTTCAAGAAGGACATGTATTGCATAACTAACAGAAGCATCAAAACAATCCTAAAATTGTTAACATTTTCAGCAACTGGAGGCTTATGAGGAAAACTAGATAGTTGTAGAAAAATAAAGGACATTTTTCTGCACTAATCTAATTGGTGGAGAGTAAATCATTGTATCATTAACTCTGTCAAAATGGAACTGTGTATGGGAAACTTCAATTTCCTAAATGGTGCAATCTTAGTTTACACAACACAGTCACTTCTCTAAGATATGTGTTCTTAAAAATCTTTGGAGTGCATTTAGGTGGACAATGGAAGCCACAGGGCAATTGGGAATCCTGGAGTTGGTGTACTAAAAATTCCATGAGTGACATATTTTTTAAAAAATTCCAGTAGAAATGGTAGCATGGTTTTATATGTGCTAAAACATTCTGGGAAAAGTTTTTCATTTTGGAAAAAACAACAGAAAAGTTGTGATATGCTTAAGTTAATTACTGTATAACAGATTCACAATTTCAAAAGAGTTAAACTTCTTTTGGTAAAAATAACTCCTCTGATTTTAATAAGTTAAGATTTTTAATTTATTGCTTATTTATCACACAATTTAACTATTGACTATTGGCTAAATACTTTTCCCCAGGAAAAATGAAATTTAAAAACATTTTGAAGTGTTTCAAACTTTTGAAAAGCACTTTTATCTGGCAACAGAACTTTTTGGTAGAAATTTTTGCTGCTACAAATAAACACTCTAAACAATTCTGGAGAAAATATTTGATATTACATGGGGCATCCATCTGTTAAAATGATAAGGATATAGGTTAATGCTTGTCTACAGATTTGTCAGATTCTCTTATCTAAACTTGTAGTAGACAAGGTTATCAGAAACATTTTAGCTTTAAAAAAATTAAACCTTATTTTCTCATAAACTCCTCTTTTAAATCTTTTCACCTCTTGTCTTCTTCCACCTTCACTTATCCTTCCTGTTTCCACGTTCCCACTCCACAATCAAAGGAAAGTGAATCAAAACGAAACAAAACAAAACATAACCTCTGGAAATAATACACTTAATTTTCCATGTCTTGGATGCTGATCCATCTTTTTAGTCCACTGGACTAAAGATTCTAGAAATTAAATCTTATTAAATCTATGACAAACGATAACTCTGTGAATGATTATATGTTCTAGAGGAAATTCTGGTTTTTTTTTCCAAAGTGACATTTTCTTCTGTCAGTTATGAAAACAGGCTGAGTAAATGTCCCTTTCAAGCCATACAAACAGTGGGACGAATTGTGGAGCAGTGATTCTGGAGGGATTTCTGAGCCATATCCGAGGTGCTACACTGTGGTATAATCTTTTCCATCTCTCAAGGATATCCTTTCTTTTTCAGGCCTTTTCTGAGTTAGAACAAGGGGAGGATGCTAAAGCTATACTTAGGAGGATGTTCTGATGCCTTAAAATAACCATGCCTCTGCATTCATTCATTCTTGGGACAGAGCTTGATAAACTAACTCCTTTTCTGATGGCCCATGCTATGAAAAAAATACATGCAGTTGCTTCCTTTCTCTATCTTTCCTTTCTTCTCTGTCTTTGTTCCTATTATTTCCTGCAAGGCTTCTCAACCCTCAAAGATGTATGAGTGCATAATTACAATACTAACTGAAATTTGGTGTAGTAAGGACATCATTCTTTTCATTACCTGTGTGTTCCCAGGTGCTTTTTACCCTGTGAGCCATCTAGCTGAGACTGTGTTAGCTTTCAATCACCAGCGTAGCACAGAAGCTTCAGAACTGTTTGTGCAGAGCCAGGATCTCATGCACAATAAGCAAGTCAGTTGCTGTGATTTATTTTTTAACCCCTGGAGTCATAATGTGGAGTCAGAATGCAAGCTCAGTAACAAATAAACGTGTTATAGGATTAAAAAAGGTTGTCATTCAATGCGTGAAAAGTTTCAGTTATACCACACCATTGACTTCAGGATACCTATACTTCATGGCTACTGTTAACAATACAGTGTAATATGGTTTACAGTAGTAAAAAGCAGTAAGAGGGTAGAGCTAATATAAATGTTCTTCAATAATAGAAACATTTTCTGAAAATTACTGACTTCATTTTTCAGAATAAATTGCCCTGTGTGGTACAACCTCTTCTTGTTCACTTTTGTTCTTCTTCTTTTGTTTCTCATTTTTGTAATTACCAACAATAACCCTCATGCTTGATCTTGTATCTTTAGTTCTTAGCATGCAATGCCACGGGGAGAAATTGGCTTGCATGAAGTCCTGAAACTATCAGTGGGAGTCTCTGGATCTCTCTGTATTTCACAGTTTTTGAAGTCTTTGGAGATGAACATTGTGCACACTTGAGGTACAGTGCGGAGGACTAAGCTGGTTGTTTCTCCCTAAAGATACTTTCCCAACTGCTCTCACATAAGTACTGGGGCCAATAGAATTAATGCCTGCACACAGTTAGACTTTCTTTAGACCTTATTTTTCTGCTCTTTTTATTTGGTCCCCTTTACCCTGGCTAATCTTTGAGAATAATTTTTTAATAATAACACTACTACTATCAAACACACTTACCAAAACATATTCCTGGGCTAATATTTAGATTTCCTATTTCCTGTTCATTCCAATTATGGTTATTCCATCGTATATTTTATTTTATTCTTTTAATGAAGGCATCGTTGTCAGGTCTGACCATCTTGAATTAAGATTTAATGGCTTTCCTCCCACTTCCATCTTTTTGTGGATATCTAGGCCACTTCCATCATTTTGCTGCCGCAGCTGTACTGCCAGAAGCAGGTGTGCATGTGTCATTGCGGTACGGTGTCTTTACCTCTTGGGGAAGATAACTAGAAGGCAATCAGCTGGCTCGAACAGAACCCCGATTTTAAGTCTTTGGAGGAATCTCCAAGGATTGTCCACACAAAATGTGTCATTAATTCACAAGGGAATGCTACCTGCTATATATATTAGAGTCATCTGTGAGTAACTGGATGCATCATGAACCCATCATGCAAAGTGAAATAAACCAGACAACTTTAAATTTCATATGGCTTATACAAGAACACAAAGTATAAATAAATCAAAGAGTAAACTAAAAGACAGATAATAGGAGATAGCAAGACAATTTTTGCGGATGGAAAGAAGACTAAGAATTGTTAGGGAAGATGGAAAAAAGATTTAATATGTGTCATGTATGTACACCAACTACCCACAATGAATGTATTCATTATATACTATGAACACACACTAATAAAAATGTTTTCAGTAAAACTCAACTAATATTTCTCAGCTTCATTGCAAAAAATTTGTTACTATCAAACAATTATTTATTAATGTTGAGAGTGTTGGTAGATCTCAGTACTCTATTATACTTCTTGAGAGAGGACAATCTCAAATTTGAACCTTCTCTGGCTAACTTAGTGACTTAGTAAGTCATTAAAAAAATCTGGGATTATAGTCCAGTGCAAAGGGTCTGAGTTTGATCTCTAGTACCACCAAAATAATAATGATAATAATAATAACAAATAAAAATGCTTTATCTGCTTCTCTCATGCAAACTTCTTGAGTCCATCTTATAACTACATGGGGAATTGTCAATTATTTTGATAAAACTATAATAAATACTTGTATCACTACCCTGAATATCCTTTTCACTCTTTACTACCCAACAATTTCCACTATTTTTTCCAAGACTTAGTTGAAATATTATAAGAATTCTCTCTAGTTCATATCTCTCCATGTGTATACACTTATTTTTTATATTCTGTCTAATAATTTATCTTTACATATTTCTACATAATTTTGATTTTGTCTTATAAGCTCTTTAATTGACTAAAAACTAACTTCTTTTTTTTTTTTTTTCTTGCTTTTTTTGAGACAGGGTCTCGCTTTGTAGTTCAGGCTGGCCCTGAGCTCACTATGGTGCCCAGGCAAGCCGCCGCGAACTCAGCAATCCTCCTGTCTCTGCCTCCCGAGTACTGGGATGACAGGCGTGAGCCACCACGTCCGGCATTGTGGTATTCGGTGTTGATTGTTGGTGGGCTTGTCTCCACGCCCAGCATTATATGTGGTTACCAGGGATTGAACTCAGGACCTTGCACTTGCGAGGCAAGTGCCGGAACCACTGAGCTAACCCTCCGGCCCTAAAAACTAACTTCTAAGAGAGATATTTTTCTCTTCCCAGTTATAACTGTGTAAAGTATTTAATAATTGTGAATCTACAAAAGAAATCATAGCATCAGAACTGAATAAATAAGCTTAATTCTCAAAGATGAGTAAATAGGAAGCAATATACAATGTAAAATGTTAGAGTGAGTAATATATCTTAACCAGAAACTCATAAATTCATTTCAAATTTGGATTATTTCATTTTAGACTTTTGCAGTTCCAATGTCATAATAAATATTCATACATTACCAAAATATATCTTATTTCATGGGCATTTCTTCTCTTGATCTGCTTCATACTGGATGTTTTGTTTAAAGATACACATTTAATTTTAGAATTAAGTTCCATATATTAAGAAAATGATCATTCTTGGTGGTGCAGGCCTGTAATCCCAGCACTCAGGAGACTGAGGCAGGAGGATTTCTGTGAGTTTGAGGCCAGTCTTGTTACATAGTGAGTTTGAGGCAGGCCTGAGCTACACTGCAAGATTTTGTTTCAATCCCTCCCCCCCCCAAAAAAAAGAAGACCAATCATAAATATAAAAAAATTCCAAACACTTGTTAACTAATAATGGTTCCCTTCAATAGGTCTGGGAACTTATTTAAAACTCTACTGATATTTAGTACATTTATCATAATCTACAACTAATTTCAATATGTTACACACAGGCCAGGGATTTAGCTCAGTGGTTCTGGCATCTGCCTTGCAAACTCAAGGTCTGGAGTTCAGTCCCTCATGAGGTACCCCAATGCCAGGCGTGGTGACTCACACTCACCAGCAATCAGTACCACACACCACAATGCCGAGTGTGGTGGCTCACACTTGTAATCCCAGCATTTGGGAGCCAGAGCCAGAAGGACTGCTGTGAGTTTAAGGCTTTCCTGGGCTACATAGTGAGCTCAGGGCCAGTCTGAACTACAAAGCAAGACCCTGTCTCAAGCAACAATTACAAAAAAGATTTTACATAAACAAATGTCAAGATATTTAGAGTTATGGTTTGGAGTTTTAAAATATGTCCAGTCACTACAGGGCAGTATTTTAGTGTTATCTATGACACTGACAGTAGCAATATATAAATGTCCTGCACACCAGATGTGACTAGGGAGAAGATTTATGTTTTCCCAACTTACTTTCCTAATTAGTAAGAAAGTAAAGGTGAAAAAAAAGAAATATGAGAAATATCTGTAGAAATATTGTTGAGCAGGGAGTAAATCTATTTAAAGTGTGACTGTAAGGTCCAACCCCATTCTCTGCAAAGGGTTCTGCAATGACTACTCATAGGTTGTAGGATGTCATTTTTTTTTTTTTTTTGAGACAGGGTCTCGCTCTGTAGTTCAGGATGGCCCTGAGATCACTTTAAATTTTTAAAGGAGCTGGATATATATTTGCTTCAATGATACTAGTCTATAAAGAATACTGAATTTTCTAGCTAGAAACAAGGCTGAGAAAAAGAAAACAAATCATACAGAATATCACCCTTACAAATTTGACGATAAGTAGTACAGAGGATACTATTGATCAATTGTGCATAAAATTCAATATATTTATATTTTTTCAAATATTTTGTGAGTTAAGATAAAATTAAGCATCTATTTGCCTTTAAGTATACTGCAAAAAGTTATGTTTACCTGCTACAATATGAACTAATTATTTTTTAAGGATTCAGAATCTTATAAATATGTCTTCCTAAAAGCATGGTGATTTCTAGTGTGAAATGTAGGCCCAGGCAGAAATTTCATGTCTCAGCCTCCTTTTTACTTCTTTGAGTTGCTTGAACTCTATAAGGTAGTTTTTTCATATGAAAATTTTCCTTCCCTCTTCCCTCCCTGCCTCCCTCCCTTTCTGTGTCTCAAGAGAAAGCAGACTTTTACTCATAGTTGGATCCCCCAAGTACTAGGAAGTTGAGTCAAGTTAAAGCAGGATCCCAACAGCTAGAGAAAGTCCCAGTGTGTGCGAGTCACAGTATAAAGAATAAATACGGTGTTACTGTTCTAGACAGACGAACTGGGCTTCTGGCTGGCAGGCCATCTTAAGAAATGAAACAGCGTTCATCTGAGAGCAGATTAGAGCCACTGAGATTGAATACATGAGCTGGGCTTGAGTCCTGGTTGACAGCTGGCACACTGGAGTCTAATACTAGGGCAAAGTTATGATGGATACATAACTAGTTATTTCTCTTTGATTTCAGGTGTCATGTATGACAGTATTTGTAGAATATATTAAAGAGGAAAAGCATTTTAGTTCTTTTTCTATAGGTTGCCTTGTTTTTAAATCTAATATACAGTGTTGGTAGTTGGGTAGGATTTTTCTCCTTCTTTCATTTATTAATTTTTACTGACAGAGTTCTACGTGGCTGATACTATGCTAGATTCTGAGGCTACAGCAAGAACTTGAGCAGAAATGCAAAGACAAATGTCAAGAATTCATTATCCTGGCAGCTAATATCAAGATTACTCCTTAGAGATATCCTCTTGGTACTGAGAAGTGTCTACACCTGTCAAAGGAGTAATTAACATTTCATCAAAATGACAAAACTGCTCTGGACCATTTGTGGCAATAAAGTATCATTGAACTTTAGGTAAATGTGATTATACATTCTTAGTCATATTGTCAATCAATAATTTATAACAGTATATTTGTATCCAAAGTCATGTTTTAAATTTGAAACTAACTTGTTTAATATTGGTTCATCTACTTTTATTGCTCAGTATGTTGGTGCAGCTTATCATAATTACTTTACAGTAACATCTAATAAACTACCCATAGTTTTACATTTATCTGTTCCTTCAGCATTCACGTTAGTGAGTGCATCATATACCACTTCCCTTTATTTTTAGATAATGTCAAATTCAGCCAAGATACAGATTCAGACCATATAATTCTTGTAAGTATAAACACCAGGTATTTAGTGATTATCAATAGCAGAATATCAACCAATAATATAATGTGCTTTGGTACTGGGCTAGATATATTGCTCTTCAAATTCCATTTTTCTACATATTTATACATGTAAACCATTTTATTCTGGTAGCTAGGTATTTCTATCCATAGGACCAAAAGCATAACTCTTGTATATTAGTAATTTTAACAATAAAGACAGTAAAGAAAAATTTGGGGAGACTTTATCTTAAAAATGAAAGAAAGATTCATTTATTGGAATAAATTTTTTTGAGTAAAACATATTAAACACAGAAACCATAATCAGTGCGTTTGATTTAGCCAATTAAAACTGTGAAGCAAGACTAAAGGTATTTATTTTTCTCATTCTAAAAAACTATTCTAGGTCATGATTAGTTTGTCATGGCTTTAAATTAAGGGTGATATGCACAACAGGAATAGAAAATGGAAGTAACAATGAAAGCTATTCAAGTGTGAACAGAGATAAATCTGGCTGCCCACTTAGTGAATCGAATGAACTATAGGATTTTTATGTTACTTTCCCTATGAATACATCATGTGGTTTGTAGACAAAGAATAAAAGACTTAGTAGCAACAATATCTTCAAGTAAAAGGGTGGTATATTTTCAGACAACAAAAAAATAATTCCATTTATAAAGCAAAATCATATTCATTTGGTGGCAAAGGTAAATTTTATTTCTGCCTTTTAAATTATTTTTCTTAGTCTCCTTTGAAAATTTAATCTACAAGTTTGTAAAAAAAAAAAAAAAACCAGGAAAAATAATGGCACCATTAAAGCTCCATCTCTAAACTTGGCCAAGAGTGACAGGCTACGTGTTTCATCATACAAGAACACTGAGGACCATTCATCAAGTACTCGCTGTGCTATGCATGGTGTTAAGAGTCTCACACATATTTGTGCATTTAAAAAAAAATCCTGTTAGCTAGGGATTTAGCTCAGTAGCACCACACCTACCTTGCAAATGCAAGGTCCTGAGTTCAATCCCTGGTACCAGAGAACAAAGACTGTTACTGTCAGAAGACAATGGAGAAACAATGAGCTGCAGGATTCACATTTTGGTCCACTTGATACTAAGACCAGCAGTGTAAAGCTCAGCCTAAATCTTAACTCTTTTCTGATAAATGTCACCCTATTAGTTTCTCATGTCCTTAATATTTAGGACTTAGTTCAACTTTTTCTTCTTTAAATCAATACTAATGGTATACATTTTTCCTTTGTTTGTCCTTATATAAAGCTTTGGGCTCATCAACTTTACATGACAAGACAGGTAGATTCGGGATACAGCCACGTACATGGGAAGGAGCTGTGCTGCTCAGGTAGTTTTGTCTCTTAACAACGTGAGGAAATTGAGGTCCAGCACAAGTAGGTGAGAAGATACATACAGTGGTATGAAATAAAGGACAGATATTTATTATAGATAACAGGAGTAAAGCTGCAGAGAATTAGCATGTCTATTGTGCTGCTTTTAAAACCATGAAATAGTAGTTCACTTGAGCTCTTTACATCATTTCTGTTTCTAAAATAGCAGCAACCATTAACAACTACAAGGTAATTTAATAGTTTGTGGGCCACAATTTCCACTTCTGTTGGTCACTCTGACTTTCTCAAAAACTATCTGACTTTGGGCTCAAATGGACCAAGGTAAAATGTATATCTACTTTTAAAAATAAGTATTCAATAATCATCAGTCTAAAATTGAAGTTGGCATGTAAATTATATATTACATCTTTTTCAGGAACTAGCTGAACCTTCAAACACATTTTATAGTAATTTAATTTGTACTAAAAGCATTTCCATTTCAATAAATGTTAGTTTTATTATTTAGGATCCCTGGTATTTATGCAGCATAATAATAGGTGTTTTAAACACTTTCTATATGTTAAGGACATTACAGAGTGTTCATACTCTTTAGATTTTGACTATCTTTACCTCATAAGGAAAGAGAAACTTGTGCCGTGTAAGAAAACTATTCAAGGCCTTGAATTTAATGAACAAAGGGACTAGAACTGAAACTCAGTCTGTCTATTAATCATCCACGGTGCATTCAATAGCTATGTACTGAACACCTACTTTAAATTGGGTGGAAGTTCTTGGCATAAACAGTGAAAAAACATGACTTCTTCCTCAGGATGCTTCTAGACTAACAGCAGAGAAAGACGCTAAACAAAAAAAAATGTGTGAATACATAGCTACTAAGACAGGGAAAGATTACACAAGAAAATGTAGAGCCCAATAAAAGCCTATAAGAAGAGAAGTTTATCTGGGGGGTCTAGGAAGACTCTGGAGGAAGTCACACTTGACCCAAGGTCAAAGGACAAGAAATGCCTGTGAAACAAGCATGGAGAGTAGCAGAGACTGGATGATATTTTAGAAAAATAAGTAGCAAATGTTCAAGGATTAAAAATGACTCTAATGTCAGAAATACATGGAAATATGGTGGAGGACATACAGGCTGGCATAGGTACCTATGGAGGGTACCTTCTGGGTCAAGGAAGAGCATGGGTCCTTTTAAAAAGGGCAATAGAAAGCTATGAGCTTTTTATATTCTTATTTTATTTTTATTTTGGGGAACACAATGTGATGACTAGACCTGGCCTTTGAAAGCATCACCCAGGCTAGTGTATAGGAAGCAAACCAGGGCCAGAGATTTAGCTCAGTGGTTCTGTCACCTGCCTAGTAGCCTCAAGGTCCCTAGTTTGATTCCTGGTCACCACAAACAACAATCCCAGGTGTGGTGACTCACGCTCACCAGCAATCAATACCACACACCACAATGCCGGGCTCACGCCTGTAATCTCAGCACTCAGGACGCAGAGGCAAGAGGATTGCTGAGTTCAAGGCTTGTCTGGCCACATAGTGAGCTCAGGGCCAGCCTGACTACAAAGTAAGACCCTGTCTCAAAAAAAAAAGTATAAAAGTAAACAAACTACAAGTGAGGGAATTAATGCTGAGGGTGGCCCTGTTCAGGCCCATGCAGCACCCCTGCTCCCACACCTCACTGCTGACAGTACCTGGGGTGCAGCACAGGGAGTGAATATCATAGAACAATTCAAGAGAGAACGTCATATTTGGTGATGAATTAAAAACTGAGGATGAAAGAGGTTTCACAGACGATCACCAGATTTATCGCTTGCATAACCCTTACATGTGCAGCTTTTTACTATTGATATTTGAAGGAGAAATCGTACTTTATGCTTTCAGAGAAAATACTTTTCAGCCTTATCCACCAAAGGGAGGTAAGAAGCCCTGCTTCTTCCTCAAAGCTGCTGTGAGGGTCAGAAGCGTGAGCTCTGCCGCGGCCCAGCTCTGCGGTGCAGGTCTTAGCTTCCCTCCTGCAGGCTCTGTGGCCACAGGCAAGGGGAGCTTCCCAGGCTTTCATTTTCGGCCTCTAAATCAGTAATAACATTTAACACATACAGCTGGCATTAAAAGTGAATGCAACAATCCACTGGTTCAGTTGATGGTTAGGTTTACTCCTCTTTCAATGAGATTTTCAACAAATAAATTCTCCTTTTCTTCCACCCTCTACTTCTCTGTCCCTTCTTTTCTTTCTGCACCATCTTGTTTTTCTCTGCTAACCCACTGTCATTAGTGCACTGCTCTTTCTTCTACTCAGCTTTCTCCTTATTAATTCATTAGTACAAGTTTCCATCTCAGTGTGACTTTTTCCATTCCTCTTTGAAGTACCCATTTCTTGCCTTTTACATTATTCTCAACTATTAGCTTTTATGACATAATGCGCCCCCAAGATGAACTGTGTCATTGCTTATAATCTTGTGGGGCTGTCTTGTACCTTCCAAATCACTTTCATACCACTGTCTGATTAACATCTCCAGACCACTAATTCTACCATGTCCTACTGTCTTCCTCAAAAGCTTTTGACTCCTTGGTGATGGAAAATGAGGTGAGAGTATGATGAAGAGTTAGGCCTCTGGAATCAACAAGTTTGTTTTGTTTTTGTGATTCAAGCTTTCACGAGTTTTGAAGCAACCTAACTCATGGCTGTAAGGCTCAAGGTCCACTTCTGTAAAGTGGACATCATAATTCCTCACAAAGTTCTTATGGAGATCAGCTGAGAAACACATTCGTATGCTCAGTACGTGTCATAGAGTCTGAGACGTCCAGAGTTGGAATCATCCTTAAAATGGGATGGACGATGGACACCACATTTCTGCCTCTGACGTGTTGCTTTATACTGGATAACTCGCTTTCAGGTGGAGTCACTCTAGAGCGATCCCGAGGCAGTGCTGAATATTATCCCACTTCACTCGCTAAGACACACGCAGTAACAGACTCAAAACTTTTATGCCCAACTCCTCAAGTCAACTGACTGAGGTCTACCTGGCCTTCAAGTTTTAAGTACTACAGCCGAAATAATTTCATTTTTCTGAGGACTAACAGGTGATTCCCTTCACAATCTTGTTCTGCGGTTATGTAAATTGGTTGAGAATAGAGATGTTTCTCATATATGTTTAATAACACATAAGGTTTAGCATAGTACATTTCCCATTTAATAAATGTTTGCTAAGTAAAGGACAACTTCGATGACTTTATTACTTAAAAGTTAAGAATCACTGGTTCTGAATTAGGATGAAGTTGAGCTGAGCAGAGGAAAATATAGCAAATCGCTAGAAATTCATTCCCTTGTATCAGGAGTTAAAATGCAGATACTTTCTATACTTTCTATATTATATCTGTATAATTTATTTAATTTTGATATTTTTCATTTTATTAAATGTTTTTCATGAATTTCAGCCAGTATCTGCATGAATTTCAGCCAGTATCTGCTTTAAAAATATCAGTGTTAAAAATTGTGTGTGATCGCTATGTGTATATATACTGTACCAATAAAGATTCAAATTAAAAAAAGGCATAGTGCTTTTTTTCCCCTTTGATTTGAAAGTACAAATCAAGTTTAAATCATGTGGAGCTAAGTCTGCCAGCCATAAGTTACATGCAAGATAGTAACAAGAATATACTGTTCTCTAAATTTTAAACTATTATTCATGAGGAACACATTACATACAATTATACCTACAAACGACAACTATGTAAGTATAATCTAAATTGATTACATTGCCACTGAGGAGGTTTGCCTAGACAGCATTTAGCCATTTACCATCGTGGTTCTCTAAGGATTTCTTGATTTTATACAACGACGTGCCTTGATCTGTAGAGGCTTGGTGGCCAGATCCTCCTCAGACACCAGTATTCACAGACACTGACGGCCATTATGCATAGTGGTGTAGAATTTGCATGTAATGCACACACAGCCTTTCTGTTCTAACTCTATAGATCACTTATAATACATAATGCACGGTATAGCTGCCCATGTGAGTAGTTGTTACATAGTATTTGTTAGGAACAGTAACAGAAGAGCTTGTGCTGTCGTGTCTAGTCCGGATATGCTCGCTCTTAAACCTCATGCCTAATAAACGATCTGTAGCCGGTTGAATCCACAGGCACAGAGTGTATGAATAGACCACCACTTAAATTGCTTTAAGAGATTTTATATATCTGGATTTGCTTTAATAATAAATACTGTAAATGTCATAAACTTTTGTGAAGTGGTAATATTTTATTGCTTTGTACCCAAGGACATGTAGATATTATTGCTTGTAAAGTATGATTTTTTCATAATCCTCACTTTAAAGAAAACTGATTATTTCCCCCAAGGTTATTAACAGCGTTTTCTATTCCTATATGTAACCAGGAAAAAACTCAACCATATTTATGCAGGCTATTTATCAGCTTGATTAAGCTTTTCATTATTTCTAATGTTTATGAGGTGTGTGTATGGGACTCTGTGCCATTTATTATGAGTTTATATAGTTGTGTTCTGGAAGTTTCATAACCTCTTATATTTTTATTTGAAAGACGTGGAGACATACATTACATAATGTTCATACAAAACTTAAACAATCATAGATGAAAAAATTATTGCTATTTAAAAAAATTTAATATTGTTTGTTAACAAAGCATTATTCTTTCACATGAGGACAGATATATTACCTATAAAAAGACATAGCATTACTTTTATTAAAGCACACATCAAACCAATTAATCTACTTCAGCAGTCCATCCCAATCTTATCAAAGTGCCTGTTCAGTACTATACTTTTTCCTTGGTAAACTGACTAGATTGATTGGATTCATTGTTTAAAATAATTAGCTACCATTATTACAAGTCAAACTTATACCATAATGGGAAAAGAAACAAATGTAGCCTATATTCATTCTTGATTGCTCTTTTGTCGTGACAATGTATTATTTTTAATGACTAACAATAATATTATATCTACAAAGAAAAACTGTGTTTAAGCCCTTTCCTGAAAGATGAAAACATTTTAGACACATTTAAATAAAAACTGGTACTGAAGATAATTTTAGAAATATAGTGGTTTAAGGAGATCTTATGTGATGGGAAAATTAAAATATTAATTAAATACACATAATTAAATATATGTAACTACTGTACCTGCCATAAGGTTTGCACCATGATAAAGAGCAGGATGATTGCACAGTAAGGAAAGAAATTAAGTTATGCTTTATAATTCATAAGTGATTGTGGCATGAAATATTTTTAGAGCTCTTAATATTATCCCTGTTATTAAAATGGCATTGAACCATGCTGCTGGCAAAGATTAATTAAGCATTGTGAAATATACAGAGTACCTATACTTATAATTTAATTAAAAGCTATTGATTTCAGATTTCTGGTGAGCTTCCAAGCACAAATTCCACAGAACTCAGGGTTTTGCCACTGAAACCTTTAACAACTTAATGCACAAAGAGAGGAGGTGATGAAATATAACCCAATGGACTAATTGAGAACTTCTGTTATTGCCTGATAAAATACAGATGAATCATTCATTCATTCATTCATTCATTCATTCATTTTTTTGGCTTGGCTTTAAAACCAGTTGGTAAGTAAAAACGAAGATGTCAGTACAAGTTTCCTTAGAAGCTTTCATTCAAAGCCTGTGACTCCAGGCTGAAAGAGATCAAGGAGAAAGATTCCAATATGTGTCAGAAGTGGCACTTTTGGGTTTTTCCAGATACGGGAAGAGTCAATCAAGAGTCTTAGAGAGTTTTATCTAACATAGATGGCTAACTAAATCTTTTAAACAAATGTACCTTTATGAATGTTTTGTGTAGTGTCATGAGCTTTGTATTCTAAATGGACAAGAAAGTAATATAAACTACTTATAATTCAGATATTAAACCTGTCATTTACCTTTTACTAAAAGATAGACAATGTACAGATCTTAAAATAAAAATTTAGAATAGTGATTAAGTTTCCAACTACTAAATGTTTAGGTTTAAGTATTTGTAGTCATGTTCATTTTTAGAAATTACTGGTACTATTGCTCCTTAGGTACAATTCCTCTGAGGGCCACCTCTCTAAAATTTGTAAATATTTTATATACTGTGAATTTCCAAATATGTGAACTTGACATGTAATCAAAATGAAAGTTAATGTGATTAGATTTCCCTGCCTTCAAAAACTAAAAGGAAAACAAATGTTGCTCACACGTACGTCTATTTCTTTCTGCATAAAATTCCTATACACATCTAATCATTCCTGCATTATATTCATTTTGAGACACAGTAATTCTGATGGACTTGTATTGGTCCTGGCCTGTCACTTCTGTTTCATTTGCCCTTGTTTTGGGACCCTGTCATTCTTTAAAAGATGCCTGAGCACAATTACTGCAGTGGCTGATCACCCAGGAAGATGGCCACAAAACTAAAATCTTATCTACTTTAGCCTGGCACTTGAGCCAACTCAGGCAAGGATCTTTAAATAAATTTATTAAGGACATAATGCATTTCCTTTAACTCTTCATTGTGTTGATCCTATAATTTTTTTTAATTAGCAAGTCCATAAAGTAACATGAGTCTTCACTAAAAAAATTCCTAGATATCTCAGTTAAATAAAAAAAAAAGAGCAAAACAAAACAAAACACACATTTGTAGTTGCCTGGAAATCTTTGCAGAGTCTGGGCATTATTCTCATAGCTTTTTTCAATGCTTAGATTTTAAGCTTTTATGTTAGAAATTTGCCAATGCTGAGAATAAAGTTCGGGCTCTTGCCACTTCAGGAAATTTAATGTTCAGTATTCATTATTGACATAGATTGCATATCCAAATATTTGAAACACTCAAAGCCCTTTTAAAAGCCTTCACCTGCAATAAGTTTAAATTCATTAGAAATGCAGTCACATTTAGTGATATTTCAAGAGTTTTCAGTTGATACTATCTTGTTGAATAACAAGGTCAGTAAAAGACAGTAAAAGACTAGAATCAGAAAGTGGCCAGTGACAGTACTTCATATGACTCTTTGCAGTACGCTCAACTTAAAAGCAGCACAAGAAATTAGACCACAGTTTTATATAGGTGGCTCCAAGTCTTAAGTTTCATAGTTCAGCTAGTACATTCTGAACTTGCTTCAAATTATTTCTTCTCATTTATGTCATTTTGATGTTAAGAACTGAAAAAAATCAATCATTGAGTTGCTGCTGCGATGAACAGCTACAGATCTGTAGAGAAACAAACAATTTGTTCCTTAACTTACGCAGAATTGATTTAGGAAATAATGAAATTTAGCAGCAGAGCCACCCTTGGGTAAGAGGAGCTAACAAATATAGAGAAGCAAGTTTTAATTCTAAGTGTATCATCCATGAGCTTTCAGTTTATGAAACACAATAAAATGCGGATCTAGAAGGTTTAAATTAACCAGAAACTAGAATGACTGCTTAATGATTGGGACAACAGAACTTCGGAGAAAAGTCTGCTTTAAATTTGCTGTAAAACTTGTTAAATTATGCTGGATATAATTTAAGTATTTTTTATTTATATTGAATACTTTTTTTGAAATAAAGTAATTAGAGTTGTCATTAGATGAAATAACTATGAACACAGAATAAAAAACGCTTTTACACATGACCATCATTCAGGAACACGTGAATACATAGAAGCAGAATATGTTTCATCAATATAATATATTACCGTGATTTATTGCAGGCAAATGACTGCAGTTTCTAGTTTCTAAAACAAGTACATAAGGAAAGCAATGCATTTCTTTCACCCTCCAGCGAGTATTGATTTTGGGCTTCCTAGTGCCGGATCATGCTGGGGATGGAGTAATGAACAAAGAGACCCTGCTCTCTGTTTTTTAGAGTTACAGTCAAATCTCTGGATAAACTATAATTTACAGGCAGGCTACAGAGGCACACATAAAAAAAGATCAACTTTCCTAGTCATGAGGAGCCAGAAAAATTTTATCAGTGGGAAATGATTATCTATCAGGCATATTCAACATTTTTTACCATTATTTCCCCTCTTTTTTTTTTCTACTGAGTAGAAAATGAACTGTCTTTGGATGCATGAAACATATAATATAGCTTATGTGTAAAAGTAGCAAACATCTTTGTAAAATATTTTATTTTACCATTTTTAAAAAGGGAAAAAAGAGGTGGGCCACAGGGTGGACATCCCACATAGTAACATGGATGTAACTTTTAGAGATCCATTTCCATAGGGCCCAAAGAGAATCCCGGTGACAAACCTGCCATGATCTCCACATCATAATATCTGACATCTTATTTTTTTTACATGTTTGTTAACTTCTTTGTTAAATACCCAAATAACACATAATATTCTTAAAGGTAGAATTTTAAATGATTTATTTTTCTTCCAATGTCAAAGAAATGTTCACTGAAGTAAGAATATTCTCTAACCCTCGCTTAGCTTCTGGTACATGGGGTGTGGAATAATCTGAAAACTGTTGCAGTCTGGAAACCTGCATAGTGTAGCAGTGCCATATCTCTCTGGGGATCTCTGCTCATTTCTCAGGTTACAATGTATTATCTATGTTAGAAATGATTAATAGCAAAATAGTAATTGCACATAAATAATTCTGGGGATACAAATTCAGTGCTGAAAAATAGTTTGTGACCACTTTTAAAATTCAAGGGACTCATTTTCCCTGATTGCCTTAGCAGAGCCAGGTGTGTGACAGAATTCGTGAGGTTTTTTTTCCCCAGGCTTCAATTAAAAATAGGAGTTTCTTGATTTTGTAGACTTAATTGTGAGATGGTCTCTCATTCATAATTGAGAAAATAAATTAGAATTAAATATTCATGGGGTACTTATGGATCTACAGGTGTCACATTTATAATAGCATGAATAATAATAGATATATAATTTAATTTGATAGTGCAGGCACAGGATAAGTCAGGAATCTTCTATACACTTTCAGACTAACTTGAATTGAGAGACACTTTTCAAACATAAGGAAAAATGGTATAAAACAGACAGACTTATCTACAAGAATTCAGCAGAGGTAACTTCAAAGTCAAGACTCCCATTGCCTGTGGGGCCTATTAGGAAGACATACACTAGCAATTTGAAGAACATTGTGTGTTTATTTAAGGAAATAGATCTTGCTGCTTCTCTAAGGCAGTTTCAAGTTCACTAAGGTCAGAGAATCACATAACATAAAATGTAAAATTGTCTAGTGATAAGTAGCCCAAGGCATGAAACATTTCAAATATATTTTCCACTACTCTACAAAGACTTTAAGGCAATAGGTTCAGATTCTTTATTTTAAATATAAATGAAACCCTGGATATAACAGAACGTGAATGATAAGAGAAGTAAGGACCTCTACTCAGTATTAGCACATAAAAAATGGAGCCTTTATATAACTAAAGGTGTCAGAAGTTCCACAGTCAGAATGAGAGCTGCTCATTAGACAGTGGTGAAGAAATAAGTTATTAGAAAGGAGATAAGAATCAAGAGAACATGCCAGGCAATTTTTTAGCTGTTTTAACAAGGAAGAATATGTCAATCCTTTTTTTTTGGAAAGTTAATTTTTACTTTCTTCAGGGATACAGACATTTTATTCACTGTGGTCTGTACTCATTTTAGTTTTGGATGTCAAATTTCCAAGAGTTTGGAAATTAAAATTCCAAACATCTTCCAATTGCAGTGAAAATGAATTAACTCAGACCACTGGGTCATTGTTTAATCACCAACTTGATTAGTCATCACAACATGAATGACAATATAGTTTATAGAACAAAGTTCTTAACACACTGCATGCTATAAAATAAAAAAATTCAATATATCTGTTATTTATGGTTTTTTATTATTATTACCAATTCATTTATAAGTCTCTTTCTCTATTTGGATGAAAATGCTGGAATGAATTAAAATTACAGTTTGAAATCTGACAATACACATCTTAACTTTAGTGGCAGGTAAATAGCTTCGTGAAATGTTCTGGTGATCTTCAAAGCTTAATTAAATGTATCAATTGAAAAAGAAATCTAATTCATGGTGACAAGACAATAAATATACTTTGTTTCTTTGTAGAAGATTGAACTTCACGTATCCTAAAGAACATCAAGAAATGTATTCTCTTAGTTATATATTTTACGTTCTCAATTAGTCATACTCAAGTTATTCACAAATGGTTTTGACTTGCAATGCCAATTTGTGCTAATGCAATAGATTCTATATATTTGTCCCTCTTTGATTTCCCATCTAAATTATAGCTGGAGCAGAAGAGTAGTCATATGAAATGGCAATTCAGTTAACAAATGGCAATTTCATATAACACGGGTAAATCGACTTCTTCCAAATCATAATTGTGCCGGCTCATTGTTTTTGAGGAACTTGTTTTCTGATCTCCTAAAAATAGAACACATTAAACCATAAAGAAACTATCTTCTATCCTAGCCTCCCATAAATGCTTATGATTATTTTTTATTACAATCATATTAAGGTCCTTGGGTTTCATCAGTATTTTATTTTTGTTTAATTGACCAAAATGTATATACTTACAGTGCACAAAATAATGGTTATAATTTGATATGGTGGAATGGCTAACTCAAATTAACTAATAGATCTATTATTTCATATATTTATCAGCTTGGGGCTGAGAACGTAACGGCAGCCCCCAAAATAATAAACATCTTAACTAAAAGTGTGTTTTACAGTAGTTCCTCTGAATTTGTTTGCTCCACCTTAAATCTTTCATCTCTCAATCAACATCTTCCCATTTGTCTCATAACAACCTGTGGCAACTATCATGCTCCGCTCCGCTTCATGAGCTCCACTTCTTGTTTTCCATATCTAAGTGAGCTCTTGCACTACTTGTTCATGCCTCATTGATTTTGCTTCACATAATGACCTCTAGATTCATTCAAGTTGTCACAAATGATATTCCTCTTTATTAATTTGCATACTATTCCAGTGCCTCACACTTTCTTCATCCAGTCATATGTCAACGGACCCTTCGGTTGATTCCATAGCTTGACTAGAAAGAAAGAATGCAGATAATTTTTGAGACAAATGGTTTTGTTTCCTTTGGTTATATACTCAAAAGTAGAACTGCTGGGTCATTTGATAGTTCTGTTTTTAATTTTTTGAAGAACTCCTGTGGTTTTTTCCATAATTGATGTATCAATGTATATTTCTACAACAAAGTAAAGGGTACCCTTTCCATTAAATCTTTGCCACCACCTTTTACCTGTCTTCTTTGTATCATTCTAACAGGTACAGTGTGATACTTTATTGGCATTCCCATGATGGTTGTTGATGCTCAATATATTTTCCATATTCTTGTTGGCCATTTTTATATCTTCTTTGTGGAAATAATTTCTCAAGTCCATCACAAATTTTTTTTTCAGTAAGATCACTTCACATACATTTCATATGTTAACCTGTTATTGGGTAAGTGGTTTTTTAAAAAAGACATGTGGTGCTCGCTTCAGCAGCACATATACTAAAAAAGACATGTGGAGCAGTGGAACAGAGTGGAGCCTAGAATAAATCCCTACATTCATAAGCAACTGATTTTTGAAAAATGCAGCAAGATCATACAATGGGCAAAGGACAATCTCTTCCACAAATAGAGTTGGAAAAACAGGACACTCATATGCAAAGGACTGAAATTAGACCCTCCTCTGTCACAAAAAGGTAAAAAAAAAGAAACAACTGGAACAGATTAAAGATGTAAATATACCTGAAACTGGACGGCTACTAGAATAAAACAGAGTGTAAGAGCTTCTTGGCGTGAGTCTAGGCTAACATTTTTTGGATATGACCTCAAAAGTATAGACAGCCAAAAAAAAATGTTGATGGGATTGACTAAATTAAAAAGTATACATAGAGACAAAGCAAAAAAAAAAAAAATCAACAGAGGGAAGAGAGTATCATGGAATGCAGAAAATATTTCCAAACATGATAGTACATTAAAAAGTCAGATTGGCATATGCCTAACTGGAGACTGGATAAAGAAGATATAGTTTTTCTACAAAATGAAGTATTACTCTGCCATAAAGAATGATAAATTTGAGTCATTTATAGTCAAATTAATATACCTTCAGGACATACTCATAAGTGAAATGAATAGGTCACAGATCTGTAAATATCATATGTATTCTTTGGTATGAGAGACTGAAGATGTAAATGGGCTCTAGAATATATGGTAAATATTGTGAAATAGAAAATATTTAAAGGGAAATGGAGTATAAGGGTAACAAAGGGAAGAAAAATATGATGGTAATAAAAAAAGGGAAACAAAGCTGATGTATATAGGGGTGGGGAGTTGTACGGTGGATGGTGGAGTGAGAAAAATGAGAATTAGATTGTGTCATATGCTGGTACAAACTCTAAATATTGTATGTGATCATATGTGTGTATATATAGTGTACCAATAAAGATTCAAGTTAAAAAAACAATTTGGGGGCTAGGAAGGAGACTCTATGAAGGATGTAGAATGGTATATTACTTGCTTACCATGTGCAAGGGCCTGGGTTCAACCCTCAGCAGCGCGCGCGCGCACACACACACACACACACACACACAAAACTTTATTTGGCTAAGTGTCTAGTTATTTCGTGTGTATAATTTGTCCTTAGTAAATATAAATCCACCTTATTTTACTGTAATATTCTTTGTAGAGATAAATGACATATTATAGAGACCATTTATCTGAATACCTGGAGGAAAAGTCATTCCCCTAGTTTTTATGTAGATCTAAAGATAAATGTGGCACAGATTCACAGAGAATGTAAAAGTGTAGGTGATGCTTGGTAGGAAAGGTGTTTTTAGAAAACAGAAGTGAGGAAAAAAAATGTACAAACACTTATTCTGTACAAAAGGAACTTTGTGTGGGCTGTTGTTCAACCAGAGAAAAAAGTAAATTGGACAGACAGAGGGAGAGGGAGAGAGAGAGAGATTCTTGGCTAGGGCCTGTGAGGGACTGTGATTAAGGGCATTGGGCAGACCAATATGAATTTCTATTTAAGGTCAATCTGTACCAAGGGTATTATCAGTCAGCTGTTGTACATCTCTGCTCTGAAATTAGGGTCTCGGTATGCATGCTCAATCAGATCATTCTGATTCTATCCATGCAGACACAATTCCATAGAGGAATCTTTAAAGCTACAATTTCTCAATCCATTCCAGTTCTAGAATTCACAGTAGAACTTTGAGAAAAAAGTCTGTAGAAACTGCAGATGTCAGATCATAATTCCCAACAAGTATCAATAATATAGAAATCAAGGGTTGAATTTAATATTGTTCTCTAGAGACTCTTTTACAACCACATTTCATTTCATGTTTGAAAACCTAGATGATATATTTAACTGTAGTAGAGAATATCAATATTTGAGATATTAAATAATTAAGCAATTAATGTTGCTTTCAGTATTACAAAGAGATCAGTGTCAGTATAAAATATTTTGAATAGTAATCCATTTTTATCTTGCTACTTAATTTATGCTAAATAAATTCCGTAATTATAACATAGACTTTTAAAAAACACATCGTAGTAATAATATTTGACAGCTAAGATAACATTTTTTTGCAATCACAGAACACTGAACCTATTATTCTGCTAACCATTAAGGCACAAATTCTGTATCTGTTAAGACTGCTGATGGCCTTGATTGTCCCTGCAAATGTTTATAGCAATTGTATAAAACAATTAATTTATGTTCTCTGATCAAAGGATTTTCAAAGAGAGAAGGATTTATATATCAATAATACAAACATATTTGATCTTAGCCAAAAGGCTAAAATGCTATTGCAAAAATATTTATAAGAAGATAAATTGAAAAATATCCCTAGTCAAATAATATATTTACATCTTTGGAAACCACATCTTGATTCTTTTGCTATCAATGATCACATTTCTGTTTTAGCACAGGCCCACTAATGTGGGTAGATCCATACAGGTAAAGAATAAAATCAGGCTCTGAGAATGTAATGCTTAACATATTAATTCTTATAACTATTACTTCAATAAGATGTTATGAGTCTCCTAGAAGTTAAGGTAGTGGGTCTTAAAAGTTAGAAGACATGTATTTTGCCTTAACTACAAATGAAATGAACATTTAAATTAAATTATATATTAATTATATTCGTTCAATGCCTAGATGTTTTTCTAATTAATTTTATTGGCTTTACTCTGAACTCCTAGACCCTTCAATAATCCCAGGTTTCCCAGGACTTTGCAGATACAATTTCTATTTAGAAATACACAGAGGGAGCCAGAGTTTCTCCCTCACTTTCTTCAGTGTCTGATTAGATGTCACCTTCATAGGAATAGATTCTCCTAACTCTCCTCAGAAAATAAATTCTCTGCCTCATTTATCAAACCTCCTTTCTACCCTACTCAATTTTTCCCCATAGTACTTCACATTACTGTTATGCCATATATTTATATTTGTTTCATTTCCCACTGCCAAAAACTATGTATTTTATCACTACTTCTCCAGCACTACAGCAGTGTCTGGAAAGCAAAAGGTGAACACAAACCACTTTAAATGATTGCACCTGATTGGCAGCTATGAATTGTTTGTGGTAAGACAAGGTATTACACACCAAGAATGCAACAAGTAAGATTCAAAAACATGTCATACAAAACAAAGTTAGAGATTAATGGGATAAAGATTTTTTTCCTATATATGGACGAGTTATTGAAATCACACACAAAATTATCTCATCTGAAAAGAAGGAATACTTTGACTTGGAAATTATGCAGACTCTATGAAAAGTGTAGAATTTGAGTGTTATCTTGCAAAGAGAAGACGTCATGGGAAGACACAGGTGAGTGGTACCTATCAAGAGGAAGGGGAACAGTCAGCATATGAAGAGAAGACCACAGTGTCAGTTTTGAAGACAGTCATAGGAAGTAAGTATTGAGGGGATGACAGAT
Organism: Thryonomys swinderianus; assembly: GCA_004025085.1. Classification (NCBI taxonomy): domain Eukaryota; kingdom Metazoa; phylum Chordata; class Mammalia; order Rodentia; family Thryonomyidae; genus Thryonomys; species Thryonomys swinderianus. Next base: position 65,679 of record PVIC010002415.1, read on the forward strand.
ATATAAATGTGTATGCTGTAATGTCAGACATGTATTCATTGTCTAATTCAAGTATTCTCCAATCTTTATTAATGAGGATTTTAAAAAAATGATCTAATCAGATCTGTATATGATGGAGCCTTTCCTTTATCCAACTCTCTCTTTTTTTGCACAATACTATTTCATTTTTACAAACTGATTTCTTTACTGGTACATTTTATATACACATTATGATCACACTCAACATTGGGAATTTGTATCAGTATATGACGAGTTAATTTTCATTTTTACCCATCCCCTACCCACCCTACAACCCACCCTCCCCTATATACATATGCTTTCTTTCTTTTTTAACATATTTTTTCTTTTCCCTCTTTACTTACGCCTACCCTTTCCTTCCGAATATTTGCTATTTTGCAATATCTATCATACATTCTATAACTCATTTACATCTTCAGATTCACATACCAGAGAAAAGATATGGTATTTACACATCTGAGACTTATTTATTTCACTTATGAGTGTGTTCTCAGGTATGTCCATTTGAGTATAAACGACTCAAACTTACCATTTCAACTCTCTCTTTTAAACAGAGGTTTGACCCTGAGCCTAAGTATATTGAGCAAGTGGTCTAAGTCTAACCAATATCTTCAGACCTTTTCTAAATTTTATTTTGACACAGAGTCTCACTAAATCACCATGATGGCCTGGAAGTTGTTGTTTCCCTATCTCTGTCTCTTCAGGACTTAGAATTACAAGTATGCACCACCACACCAGCTGATAGGTTTGTTTTTAAAAATATGGCCCTCCAAGTTATTAAGATTTAGAATTAGATTTTTAAAAATTTGATCAACAGCTAGGTGTGGTGGCTCACGCCTGTAATTCCAGCACTTGGGAGGCAGAGACAGGAGGATTGCTGAGTTCGAGGCTTGTCTGGGCTACATAGTAAGCTCAGACCCAGCCTGAACTACAAAGCAAGACCCTGTCTCAAAAAAAAATTTTGATCAACACATAATATTTATACTCATATATATTTATGAGGCAAAATGTAATATTTTGATTCTTGTATATATTGGACAATAGTCCATTTTTTAAAATGAATTTAATTTTAGTACATTTCAGACCTTAGATATAACACATATGTATGTGTGTAATTATATACACTCATGAATATGTCTCTCTCTATATATACATAAGTATCTTTATCCTACTGGCAATGGTTAACACTGTTATAGATGCTAGAGCCTCTTTAAAACTTGAGTGGTTGATCACTGGTGGATCTGAAGCACATCTATGTTACCTAAGAAGAAATGACCAGATATCTTTGCGTAGGACACTGACACTTTGAGGCCTATGTTGTGGTGACCTCACTGAGGGTCACTAAAGGTACTTTAAAAATTTCTCCCCAATATCATCTGTGAAGTTACAGAAAGATTCCATCCCCCCCCCCCCCATGGAGATAATAGGTCCTGGCAAAGATTATAAAGAGTGGACATGGTGGATAGATGTTATGTAGTTCCCTGAAGTTATGTCATCAGATATTTCCCATGATAAAATGTGCAAGTAAGATAAGTTCACCTGAGCATATCATTAGCAATCAAAAGTGTCTGTCCCAGTTCTGCAAAATAAGGCAAAATGTTACACACTGAAAACTTGATTTACACTGTTTGACTTAGATGAAGGTTATAGTTTGTTTGTTTTTCTTTTTTTTTTTTTTTTGAGACAGGGTCTTGCTTTGTAGTTTAGGCTGGCCCTGAGCTCACTATGTAACCCAGGCAAGCCTCGAACTCAGCAATCCTCCTGCCTCTGCCTCCCGAGTGCTGGGATTACAGGCGGGAGCCACCACGCCCAGTAAAGGTTGTAGTTTTTACAAAATTCTATATTCAGTATCAGATAGATACTATTTTACTTTTCCTCTAAGTCTGCATTCCAAGAACACATTTATTTTTAAAAAAGTTTTTCATGTGATTTTAAAAGGCAATAAATGTTTCCTCAAGGTCATCTGCAGTTTCAGTATGGAAAGTTACAAGTGTCCCTTATTTTACACATAGTATGAAGATTTAAAAAATAAAACGCCTATTTTCCTACAGTTGGTACAAATGAATAAAGTTCATATGAAAATAAGCATAGTTTTTTATAATAATCATCACTCCTAAGTTCACCTGATTTATAAAAATAGGTGGGCATGTATTAGACTTCCTCAAAGCTATTTCTACTTGTCCAGTTCCAACAAAATCAATATCTGACACATGCAAACATTTTTTAATGCCACTCAGTGAATTCTGTATCTAAATGAAAGCCACAGTGTTATATGCACAGTGAAGATCTCTTAACTGAACGAACACTGAGACTGTTCATTTTTCACAGCAATTGGCAAGTCAGAAAGAAGGAGAGGCGAACCTCTCAGGCTCCCTGTCTCCTATACAGGAAATTACAGATAACCAATCTAGATATGAGGAAGGAAGACATTTCAAAACCCTACATGAATTTTCAAAGGCCTAGTGGAAATTATACCTTAAATTCCCTCATACAAGTATTTTTCTCCTTTTCTTCAAACCCTGGACACTGTCACATGTACCTTTCACATTTCTCTAGAAGGAAGTTGCATTATTTTCACTAAGAGATATTATATCAAATTTTAAGAAGTGACAAAGTTAGAAAGTTGATATATTCTACTTCAATTTTACAACCAATTTCAGTGAGAGTTTTATTAAACGTCCAATTATTGCCTTAATTGTAGTGCAATTGCCCCTAGGTGAGCTTATGCCCTTTACAAAATCAAATACACATGCATGAAAGATGTAATTGAAAATGGAAATGCCCTAGATTTTGATTATGGTATAATTTAGGTATTTTTCTATACCCACTGAATGCAAACAATTCTAATATATCTTCCACTTTTGCAAATATCATTAGGGTAACATAAAGACTCATTTAAGGATTCTACTTGCCTTTACTGCAAGGCTTCTATATATTTTAATTTTATTCGATTCTTGCTGTCTGCTATTGTACAGTATTAGGATATAGAAGCAGTTAGTGCAACATAATACAGCTAGCCAATATAATTAAACGGAAGTAACACATTAGCTGTTTTAACTAAACCATTCCTGTATACCCTACTGTGCTCATGCCGGTATAATAATACATCTTCTGACTTCTCTCATGTAAGTCACAGTCTCTTCCTGGTGCTTAATCGCAGACTTCAGCAAGCATTTTAGGGGGAGAGACTGAGTATAATTGTTCTGTGAATCATTTGTTGGCCATGAGCATTAAGGTAATGACTGCCCCCAGGGGAAAGGACAAGGGGGTGCCCGGGAGTAAAGATGCAAGATCATTTTTCGAGTATACGCATAATTTAGATTCCTTCTTGGAGGAGGAAGCCACAAGTAATCAATCAGCAATATCTTTGTAAACCACTCCGATCATTTTATATGGAGTAGCTATTTTGTGCCATTTCTTGATCACAAGCAAAAGCTGATATCAAAATGCAGTCAGGCTTATAGAATCAAATGGGCAGTGCTTTTCCTCGGAGCTTTCCCTGGTGCATAAAACTTTGGACAAGAAAATTCTTAGTTTTCATATCCAAGTGAAAACAGAACAAACAAATAATAAATCAGGATGCATGCCATTTCTATTATATATGAGCTTATGGATAGATGGTCGCTAACAACTTCTCTGGTTTTTAAAATATATTTGGTAACATCTGAAGACAGAAGGAACAATGAAAAAGGGCAGGTATTGACTTTAGAATAAGTTGCCCTGATCCCTCTAGGATGGTAACTAGAGTCAGTGACGGGCAACTTGGGGCTCAGTACGGTAATATTTACTTCACAGAACAGAAAAGATAAAAACATAAACAGAGTTATGTTTATGTTGATAAAAACATAAACAGAAAAGATAAAAAGATAAATAGAGTTAGACTTACTGGAGAAAGATGTGATGGGAAAGCTTTTCATGGGTGGCATACTGCTTTGCCATAGACAGTTTTATTACAAGACAGTGATTTTTAGATAAATCTTGGTTTTCAATTCAATCATCATCTCTGTTGCAGACCTCAGGCCAGAGCAATTGGGCTGTTCTAGCCTCATCAGAACCAGTTTTTGTAGGGTGGATTGCAGGAGACTCCTTTGAACCCTTTGAAATGGTGCCCTAACACTTTCTGAATGATGTTACACATACGCTTTAAGAAGTTTGGGAGTCAATACCCTGTTAAATATTCACTTTGTCATTCACAATTAACTCTCTCTCCTCTCTTCTGAACTACTTTATTTCCCTTGAGACTTGAAATGGAAATTGGGTGCATAAACAGAAGTTTCAGGCTAGCTTTCCAAATCTTTCAACTGACTTCCAGGAAAGAAAATCTATCACTCATAGAAAAGCGAAAAAAGAACTGTCCAGTGATTGTGCCTGAATGAAGGATGCTGAGCTAGACTGAAAATGCATTTGATCTGTTTCTCTGTTGATTTTGTAAACCTTTCCATGGGTTTCCATAGTAACAAGTGAATTATCCCCTCTCCCCCTAACATCGTTCAAGCATATTACAGGGATAAAGATAAAGGTTAGAATGAAAAGAGCTACAAAATCTTTCCACTGCCAGCATGTATCTGAAGAAGTCATGATCAGTCTTTTAAGAAATCCAGTATGTTTTCTCTATCACAGTCATATGAAAAAGTTGGGTTCAGATTTACTTACATCTCTGATGTCTGCGTTTGCTCCTGTACATGGTCATTCTGAAAAAATCCGACTTTCTAAGAAGTAATTGGTTTGATCACGGAGACAAAGAGACGACCGTTGTGCTCCTGCTTTGCAGTAAGACTGTTGCTTGCTGACAGAAGGTAACCAGCAATCACACAGTGAAAGCCAGGGTAAAACCATTCTCATAAAATTACAGGGGAGATGCTACAGCCTGTAACTACTCTATCAAAAGCAAATCTTCCACGGAAAAATGTATTTTTTAAATTCCCTCCAACCAATGTCAGTTAAGATCTCTAATAAAATCTACACTATGAAAGTGCATTGCTTAAAGCAATGCTGAACTGAGAATAGTGTCATGCGTTCAGCAAGAGTAGTAAAACTGAACATCTAAATATGAAGGTGAAAATTTTTGGTACGTACAGTTTTTAAAAGTAACCTTTGAGTCTATGAGCTTTTATTTTTCTTCTGAAACTGTCAAAATCTCTCCTTCTCTGAGCCCCTTATACACTTTGTATATTCAGTCACTGAAGCAATTATCATTTTGGTTATCACTTCTCCTTAAAGGCTGCACTTCTCAGGAAAAGCAGAAAAGCATGTCAACATCTTTGTATTTCTAGGACCTAACATAGTAGGGGCACATGATAGGGTCAAGCAGCGAATACTTGCTATATACTGGGTGCTCTTCAAGCAGAAAGCTTTTCCAGAAGCTTCTGTCAACCAGAATCACTCAGTCTCCGGTGCTCTGCCTTCACCATGTTCCTGGCACGTCCCCACCCGGACACACTTCACTCTGCCACCTCAGCCCGCCTTCCCAGGCGCTGTGCTCTCTGCTCAGCGTCCAGCGCCTGGCACCTGGCAGGCACGCAACTCAGTGACACTGTCTCTGCCAGACACTCCAAAGAGAGTATGTTTGTAACATCTCTTTTATGTGCTAATTAGGTTGCCTGAAATTCAGTTTTTATTTACAATGAAGAAGGATCTACACACCAGTAAAGACTCTGTGTAACAAAATTTCTGATGATATATTAAACTCACCGTCTAGTCAAGAACCAGCAGTGGACATTTTCTTGTCAGTATTTTTGTGTGTGTAGTGTGGGCAATCCCCATTTACCTACTGAGCAGCTGGGGAGAGTTACCTAAATTCCCCTCTTCTTTAGAGAAGGGTTATTTCAGTGTAAATACCACTACAATTTATAGCATATTTCATAATCACAAATAGGAAGAACAAGAAAAATTTTTTTCCTAGATGTTTAACTATACTTTCAGTAACCATCACTGTCAAAACCATTGAGGCGGTGTCTTGTTTAAAGGCACAGTCGATATCCTTTTTATTTTTTGCACCCTAAAAGGATTTCCTGTGATGCACTTCTTTTGCTTCCATAAATAAGCCTTTTCTGAAATAAAGAATAGGCACTTCATACCCTATAATGACTAATTTTTTCTGTAACACCAACCAATCCCATGAACTAGTACACATTTAATTGTTTTGAACCACCTTGTTCTGTTTTGACCTAAACTTCTTCAGCACATAACTTTGCTTTCCTGAGAGAAATAGGGACAGCCAGAGGCCAGTGCATATTTGCAGAATACATAGAACTTAACAAATAAACTTAAATTATAAAGTACATAAAATTATAAAATTTTTCAGGGAATTCAGATGATAGTCAAATGTGTACTTATTGACTAAGTTATCCCTGTACTGAACGGAGGCTCTTATTTCACATTGATTTCTTGGTCAGAAGCTTAATTTGAAGGTTTCTCAACTTGAGTAAATTGAACATAATCACAGATGCGAAGATGTATTTTAAGTTCACAGAAATAAAGATATACTCAGTAAGCAATGTCTCTTTTTGAGGAGTTATTTCCTACTTCCTTGAACAAAATAACCCATTCCCAAAATAAATAATCAAAATCACAAGAAGCCAAAGAAACTGAAGGAGTCTGACATCAATGGTACATGTTAAGGAGAAGAATAAATATGTTGATGCTAATTTTTTGGTAGAATTAGCCTGATAACACAATGATACAAATGCCATTAATTTAAACCTTAATATATGATTTCATATAATGAAAATTAAAAATTTCTCTTTGCGTGCTTAGTCCTCCATTATGTATAAGTAACACCACAATCTGAAAAATTTTTATAAAGACCACATTACAATTTAATTAGCTTCATTTGTATGTACAACAAACCTCCCCGATATGAAACGTATAGCCTGACTTGATGCACCTATGTTTGGCAAGATTTGTTCTATGGACTTTGTGCCAGGGTTGATTTTCTTTGACTCCACATAAGAATTTGCACCTCAACAATTCTTTTTTATGCTATTTTTCCTACCTCAGGATATCTCCTACCCTTATGCCTGGGCTTAGTGACTTGAATTCTAAAAGGCTTTTTGTCATCAAAATTGGGGACACTGAGTGTACCTGGTGAATAAAAATTACCAGGTAGTTGAGAGGGAGGGGCAATGAACAATGAGGAAAGGAGAAGCCCTGAGAGAAGTGAATCCTGGGAAAACTTTAATTGGAACAATTAACAGGAAAGATGTGGTTTTGTTTGTTCTTTGATTTATTTATTTATTTTTATTTTTTGAGAAAGAGCCTCACTATACAATTCAGGTTGACCTTAAAGTCATTATGTAGTATAGACAGTCAAACACAGCAATCATCCTGCCTCGGCCTCCCAAATGCTGGGATTACAGGTATGTGCCACCACACCTGGGCCGAAAGACAACGATCTTCAAAAATCAAAAATAGGGGCTGGAGATTTAGCTCTGTGGTTCTAGTGCCTTCCTCATAGGTAACCACATACAATGCTGGGCATGGTGACTCACGCCCACCAGCCATCAATACCACATACCACAGTGCCAGGCGTGGTGGCTCACGCCTGTAATCCCAGCACTCGGGAGGCAGAGGCAGGAGGATTGCTGAGTTCAAGGCTTACCTGGGCTACATAGTGAGCTCGGGGCCAGCCTAAACTACAAAGCGAGACCCTATTTCACACAAACACACAAAAAGAATCAAAAATAGCAGGTGAAGAAACAGGGAGATGCTGAGGTACCCACTCTTTTTCTTAACCTACCCTCTTTAAGAAAGTTGAATGGTCTAGAATTGTTTTGTTTTCAAAGTGACCTTTATGCACTTCTCAGACACCAAACGGAGCCTTACTTGCTCACAAAATGTTTTTCATATTTTCTACAATCAGTTTTCCTTTAATAGAATCAATCTTGATAATCCACACTTAAAATTCAAAACCAGTGAATGCTGATAAACTAGGATGAATGAATTCTCATTTAAGATCAAATAATTTTATCAACATCTTTCAATAGAAAGAACTAGTTTGAAATAACAGCAGTGGGCCTTTTAACTGTAACTGTGTGGGGGAGAGAGAGGAAGAAAAAGAGAAAGGGAGAGAGGGTGGGGGGAGAGTCTGTGGTTACTTATATCCGGTTCTCTGCTAAACATGTATCATGACACAAGATCATCACAACAATTCTGTTATTTAGGTTTCTGTACCCTACTTTGGAAACACCATACTTCGGGTATCAACTGATACATACACAGCTGTGCTGTGTTCTTTTACTGGAAATTAGGCCAACATGATTTTAGGGTTGAATTAGATGACAATAAGCGTTCCTTTGGGGGACTTCTGTAAAAAGTAAAGTAGAAACTTTTCTGGGGTCACCAGTAGTATGTAAGAAACAAGGAAATTGTATGCATTGGAACACAATCCAGGGAGAGGACATGATGGCTTTAGTAAGATAGAAAACAGTTTTTAGAAAAGTGAAAACAGCCATATGATGAACCACTATATTATTATCATGATCACCAGGACCACCACCACCTCCCCATCCTTACTTTTGGTTTCAGAGAAGAGGGGCTGAGAAGTGAGGTGCTGAGACCAAAATCCCACAAGCTGCAAGATGCTTCTCATCCAGCTGCTCCTTATACAAGAGCCAGGGCAAGAGCACGTCTTGTGAAAGAAACACCAGTTGAGACGCTACAAGTTTTTGCTTCTCAAAAACTAGTGTTGCTGGGTCAGAGATTTAGCTCAGTGGTTCCAGCACCTGCCTCACAAGCGCAAGGTCCTGAGTTCGATCCTGGTAACCACATACAATGCTGGACGTGGAGCCTCACGCCCACCAGCCATCAATACCACATACCACAGTGCCAGGCGTGGTGGCTCCGCCTGTCATCCCAGCACTCAGGAGGCAGAGACAGGAGGATTGCTGAGTTCAAGGCTTGCCTGGGCTACATAGTGAGCTCAGGGCCAGCTTGAACCACAAAGCAAGACCCTGTCTCAGGAAAAACAAAACAAAACAAAACAAAACTACTGTGCTGGGCTGGGAATTTAGCTCAAGTGGTACCATGCCCACCTTGGATGCACAAGGTCCCGAGTTCTGTCCCTGGTACCGAAAAAAAACAACAACAAAAAAAACTTGTGATGCTAAACACCTTCCAGGATATGTGAACACAACTGCTCATGGAGCTTTCGGCCTGCTGCCAGGGACACCCAAGTTTGGAGTTGGAAGTGAGTTGATCAGGACAACAGATTGCTCACCTCTGAAGCAGTGACAACTTTCCCCTTAGATACGTCCTTGTCTGACACTCTCCTCACACCCCAAGTTTCATCCTTCCCTCAAATAACACACCACATAAATATTCCCAGAATGCCAAGATCATCTGATGATTAGCCAACCCAGACTTCTGACACCTTTATCTGGTTTAAAAACTAAAATGTATGATTTCATAAAAATTCTAATAATTTTAAAGATGCATATGTAGAGCACATAGAGATACTGAGGTTCAAGTGCACAGCACCAACACTTCAGAAGATTACTTGAATAAATATTAAAGCTGAAATATTGTTGTAAATACTGTTGAGATTCTGACGTTCAGGCAGGTGTGTGGTACAGAACAGATAGTTCCTTCAAGGGCTGATGGGGCTAATTGAAGAAAACAAAGCTTTGTGATCTCAAGTAATGTGTGGCCTGCACATACTGGAAGGACTTCAACTGGGGACTCTTTGACGCAGCCCTGAGCTTTCTGCTCACACTGCCATGAGAATTGCTTCCTGCGGTCATATGAGCAACATCTCACCTCTGCTATGCTCAGTTTTTCTAAAGTTTGGAGAGACGGTGACCTGCAGGTGACCTTTACTTCATGTCATTGCTATCACATAATATCTGGACATACAGGTGTGAACTTTTGTGCCCTTCCCTGGTTATCATGCCATCTGAGGCTCAGATGCTGCCACTTTTGCTCCTCTCAAAGCTTCCCTCCTTGTTGCAATGTTATCATAGTATAATTTCTATGAAATATTGACAGGAATCTCAGTCCTTTCAACTAAGTAATTATCAACCCAATTTTATCTTTTTAACAATTTATACACAAACACACACATTACATATATATTTCCAAGTGGACCTGTATCCAGATCTACTTATTCAAAGTTAAGTGTTCTATTAATAGTCTAAAAATAGACTAAAAGAGTCAATAGTTATCACATTAAAAACACATTTTTCTCATTTCATTTAGAATCTCATTTTACTTATTTATTTACTGTATTTAATATTGTTCTTTTTGAGTTGGAAGAAATACAAAATGTCCTGATGTTTGGTCCAAGTTTTCATTTGTGCTGTTAGTTTAAGAATGGTGAAAATAATAATTTTCAGAATCACATTTTCTTTTACCTTTCATTATTGTTTAAGATGCAATCAGGAAACAAAATAATTCAATATTATTTAACTTTGTTTATTAAATTCTCAAAATGTATCTGGAAGAAGACTTTTCACTTCCTAAAAAAACTACAATGGATTTAAATTTGTCTTTATTCATTTCTTTGGATTATCTCCAGTTCCTTATAGCCTAATATCAGTGAAATCTATAAAAAGCGCTGTTTTTGAAATATTTAATGTGTACAACTATTCAACACCCCAATTACTTGTTTCCTTTATAACACTAGTTACAATTGATCTTACTTTCACCCAACCTTCTTAGTGGTAATGATTTGGGAGAATTGTCATAATACAGATGTGGAGCGTTGCTCCAATATAGCATGGTTCCTTCACAGGGTTTAGGGAAAGTATCTGGAACATGGAGGCGTCAGTGGGCTCCCCAGCAAATGAGTTCAGCGCCTGAGTGCGCCACGGGAAGGGCCGCGTGAGGGGCGTGTCCGGGGAGGCTGAGCTCCTCCTTTGTTCCTCTCTACTTTCTGTCTCCTAGGCCACCTTCACAGGAGCAGCTTTCCTCCACCACGCCCTCTGCCGGCCTCATCGGCCAAAATCAACTCCTCCTTAAACGGTGAGGGTCCAGTATGGTGTTTCCAGGACGAACATAGGACCAAGACAAGCAACACAACAGGGAGCCCTTGAGACAGAGGAAAGAAAATAGTAAACCCCTCTGGGGAGAGAGTGCCAAATGGCCTGCTGTACAAACTGCTGATCTTGCAATTATTCATTTTTCCCTTTCTGGCTCATTTTAGTCCATGTCTTCCCTCAGGCTAGCCTTGAATTTCTTATTTCGAGACTCTGAGCTGGAGCATCTCCTTCCATCTTTCTATCCCATCCTTTTACCCCCTCTGCTGTGTTATATTTATAATCGTCTCTCCAAACTCTGTGCCTCTGAGTTTGCAGACTGAACTGATCACGAACAGAAAGTACTTGAAAAACTCCCCCGTACTGAACATGCAACATCTTTTCTCTTAAGCAGTGTAACGACTAATTGCATAACATTTACAGTGTATTAGGCATTAAAATAAATGAGAAGATTTAAATCATACAAGAAGGCGGGCATAGATCACGTCAAGTCCACGCCATTTTGTATGAGGGACTGAAGTACCCATGAATTTCATATCCACACAAATAGATGCTATATTTCTTGTATATAATTATATGAGTTATCTGTGTGTGGTAGAGGGCATATCATCTCAAGTTGTTATTGGGATGAGGCACATAGAAGGAACTAGAGGGTTTAACACTTTAATGTACCTTATAATGCTCAGAGTCAGTTTACCACCTTCCTATTGCTCAGACAGAATACCTGAAACCCTTGACTTAAAGGCGAGGTTTCTTTGGCTCGTTTCCCAGTGGGGTCAGCTCACAGGTGACTGGCCTAGGGCAGAAAGGGCATGATGCAAAGGGTAACAGAGGGAGGCCGCTCCGCTCACGGTACCTGGAAGAAGTGAAGGGAGGAGCTGGGGCAACAGTACACTTTTCCAAACTGGGTCCCAGTGACTCATTCTTTTGACCAAGCCACACTTTCTAACAGCACTGGAACCGATGAATTCATATAGTGCCCCGTGACCCAATCACTGTCCAAACACATAAGCCTTTTGGGGGGTATTTGAAATTTAAACCATAACAAATTGTATGTTACACTTTCCCACCAAGATCCTCAGAATCCGTAAATGTTACTTGCCTAATATAACCAATGGAGTAAATAAAAATTAAATATTTTAAATAAAATACTGACAATCTTAATGTCTAGTCCACTGATTACAGAAGCTGAAAGAAATTATAAACATGGAGTGATAACTTTGTGTCAGGGGTTTATGTTATTTTAACCTTAAAACAGTTATGTGAGGTAGAAGTCATTATCTCCTTTTACAGATAAGAGAACCCAGGCTATTGTTTCAAATTCACAATGCTGGCA